>APFE030018745.1:0-12215 GCA_000404065.3 Pinus taeda
CCTTTACCTAATTAAACTCATTTTTTAATATATATGATAATGATGATTTTTTTTGTTTTTGTTTTCGTGATAAGATTCAAAAATAGTTAGTTTATCTTGTTTGTGTGATTTTGTATTATATAGAATATATATCAATAAAGATAGAGTTGTGCTCGTTCGACTTATGTTTGATCTTCAAAATTTAAAATAGATTATGTATAACCTATTTAAACTAAGCGATATATAACAAGAGGTAGTTTTAATTTCTCTATTTATGTTCAAAGGACTTTTATTAACTTGTGTTTATGAAAAACACCTGAAGTAAATGAGTTGTATGGTAAAATTGAAGTAGCGTAATATTTTAAATGCATGTATAGTAGTAATATGGTTGATGTAAAAATTCACATTTATATGTATCTATATTTGTGCTAAAATCATGTTTTTCTTTTTTTTCTTTTAAGGTGAGATGTATTGCCACAAGTTAAAGCTTTTACATCATACACATGTCTTTCTAGTCTCTTGACACGGAGACTCGACCATACCCAAAATTGGTCCCTACAGAGGGCCATAAGTGACCGACCATATCTCACATAAGTAGACTTAAACATAAAAACATCTAAATGTTGCTCTATATTATCGTGTCCATGAACACTCGAAAGAGGAATTTTGTACTCTGCGTAAAAAAACATCATTAACTTAGGAAGTGGGACGAGAGTTTGATCCATCTTTGGGAATAGGATATGTTGGTGTAGCCAGGGGTCATGGGGTTGGTGGTGGAATCACAAGAGGAGTTTCGATCCATGCGAGCCTTGTGTTGATTGAAGTCAACCTGCAATTAGAATGTGTGAGGTGGCAATGCATATGATCCACCTTCTATATTAGATCCCTCCTTACATCTTGATTATCGAGGAGCTCCTGACCCATAAGGAATTTCATTTGACAATGGAGGTTAATCACGCGCATCTACTCATCCTCTCTCCTCCTTGATTTCCTTGTATCTCGAATCCAACTATCCCACTCAGCCTGCACTTCTGCGTCAGAAAGAGACCTTCTCCGAGAGGATGCCTCCCTTTCCAATATCGATAGTTCCTCCTCAATTTCCTCAGTGATTTATTCAAGGTAGTCACCTACAAACACAAAAACCCTATTCTGAAGTCGGGAATTGCCACCATAGGCTCTTCCCTTGTGATAGGTTGAGCCTCTCCTGCGTCTTCTTCTCTCATGTGGCATAGTGAGAAATCCTTCAATCCTCTGATCATTCCAATGTCCATTATACTTTACCTTACACTCTATCTTGCTGTGAAAAAAGAAATCGTGTGCTCCTTCGAAGAGAGGATAACCACGTAAGGGAAATGTTGGTTATAACCCTAAATGTTTCACAATAACAGAGGAAAATATGAACAATGCAGGAAGAACAACTCTTAATGTCGTGCTCTTTCTTTCAAACGTGGTTAGGGAATTACCTTCCCTCGAATAAAATTCTACCACGTTATAATTAATTCCATAGAAACGCATGTGGGATTGGAAGAAGCACGCTCATAAGTATTGTAGCATGATTGATTGATGACGGGAGGAAAGAGAAAGGCGTTTATCTCTCGAAAGAGTTTTAGTTATTGGATGTCTACCTTTTTTGATATTTTTTCTTGTAAGTTTGTACAAAAGAAATCCAAATGTTATAGATGTGGACAGATTGCTCTGCGTGCTATTAAACTTCCATATGAAATAAACGACTTGTTGTCTTTAGAGATAAGGAGATAAAAAATGGGACTTATGGGAAATTGCATGCTAGATAGTAAATGCACAAGGTTATATATGAAGTTTCCTTTGAAAACATGGATGGATTGTTGGATCAAATGCAACTTCTTAGGATTTTCAATGACACTGTTGGATCAAATGCAACTTCTTAGTGAACATGTTGTTTGCACTTTCAATTTTTGATGGCATTTGTGAAGGAAACACCTTGAGCTTAGTCAACGAATGTGTAAGTGGAAATTTTGTTGGAATGCGGGTTGGATCAATACATGAACATGCAACTAAAGCGAGCTCGAACACATGGGAAGTAACTCAGAGAGAGAGAGAGAGAGAGAGAGGGAGAGTCTTGGACAACGCTCTAGATGATGCAGGAGCATCTCGCTGAAGCGGATCATCATGACATAGGGTCATTTGGTCTCTGAGAGGAGTGAGGAGGAAATTTCAACTGAACACTTTAATTTCATTTCTTTTATTATTTTAATTTCTTAGAGAAGTAGTATTTAGGAAGATAAAAGTTGAATTAAATGAACTGTTGTAGTTTATTGTTTTTATTTATCTTGTTATCCTTTACAAATCATAGTGTAGGAAAAATAAAGAGTTTTAGAACTGAAAACAAACCATCAAATGTAACTAAGAGAAGTTAAGAGAAACTATTTTCCAAAATCATTCAAAAGGAGACAGAATGTATTGTAACAAGTTCGACTTTTGGAAAGAGAAAAATAATAGAAATCTCTGAGCACACAGAAGTTATATTTGACATACCACAGCTATCCATCTACAGTCTTTTATGTTGATTTTCTTAACACGGTAAAAGCAAGTTCTTTTATTTCTATTGTACATCACATACGTGTTTTTTCTATTTTCATTAACTTAACAGGCCGACAGACAGCAAGACTTTGTAAGTGTAAGAACTGGAGAAACTACAAAGACGTGGAAGGTTAGTCCCAGACCAACTAAAACAAATGAGCGAAAGAAATTTTTGGATAACGCACAAGTTCCACACACCAAGGATAGAAACCAACAACACAGGTATTTTGTGACAATGGAACCCTTTAATTTATTCACAAAAAGTAATCATATAATCTCTGTCAAATATACATTACATTCCATACTGAAATTAACGTCGTTCAAGTCCAATAAGTGCATGATAGGGAACGGGTTGAAAAAGCCTAACTTGTAAACCCTATGGCCATAACCCAAAAACTGTAATAATGCAAGCGTGAGGACTGCAATTACATTACGCGGGACAGACACAACATTCTGCGCCTAAAACTAGCCAAGCCATGTTTTAAGCCAGCGACGACAGGAGAAAGCAAATAAACCAAGTTAATAAGGAGATACCCTACTCGGGTTTTGCCAGCACGCGACAGAGTAGAAGCCAGGGTCACGAGAACGAACCCACCTGCAATAATCCACCAAAACAGAGTGTAAGCATTGCGTGGAAGGAAGGAAAGAATCGAGGAAAGAAAATACCAGAAGCTTAGGGTTCGGGACTTACGAGTGATGAGATATGACACCGAGGTTGCGGTCACCCAAGGGTCCCTCTGCTCACAAAAGAGCAACTGAGTGAGTCAAGAGCGTAACGAGTGGAAAACGATGATGGCATAGAACAGTAACTTACTTTCATTTCTGTGGAAGAAGCCGAAGTTGTAGACCCCCGAGAACACAACCTGCCAAGGCAACAGTGCAACATGACCAGTGATATTCGAGAGCGATTGAATTAAAGAAACCGAGACGAGGAACAATCACTACAGTCAAGCGAAACGAGCAGCTGAGACTAAATTCAGAAAACTGAGAAACCTTCCAAAACAAGCGTATTTTGCATAGAGTAGTAGGGCATATCAAGCGCCAAGGCAGAGGAACGAGAGGGGAAAAAAAGAAAGCACAGAACAACGTTACTTACCAACCGGTGGAGCCGAGCATATAACTGGGTCAAGGTCGATCCAAAGCAACAGTAGCAGCATATTCCCACACTGAAATCGCACCAAAAGAATAGACAGTGAAACCCTCGAACCACCAACAGAAAAATGCACAAATGACCGAGAGAATAGGGTTTGTGGGTCATTAACCAAGGTGGGAGTGTGATTACCGAGGAACGGACACATGTCCTACATCCAACGGTGCTGGTACGAGCAATAAAGATCGGGTGTAAAAATATCTGTGCTAATCATTGTAATCAACCTTTGATTAACTTAATCACATAGTTGATCACCGGCGAAATCATTCATATTAATTTATATCCATTTATTAAGTGTAAAGAGGGGGCCGGACCAATCTAGTGGTATCAAAGGAGGAAATTGAAAGTGCCACGATAGACATGGAAGTTGGAAGAAGAGGACTTGGGAGAGTTGTGCGTAGAGCAGTAGATGAAGGAATGAGAGAAGAAATAAGGATCCTTACTGCCCGTTTTGAGGCAGTTGAAGCAGGAAGGAGAATGGATTGAGAGGTAGAAGATGACAACGAAGAAGAAGCCATAGTTACAACAGATGGATCAGATGAAGAAGGGTCAGAGATGAGATTATTGAGGTCGGTCCTATTGGCTAGCAGCAAGCCTAAACCAGAGATCCCAAATTGAGTTGGCAGCTTGTCCACAGAAGTTCTGTTGGACTCGATCAGCGAATTGGAGAAGTATTTTGAGTGTGAAGAGGTCAGTGAGGACCAGAGAGTTAAGTTCGGTGCAACAAAGCCGAAAGGACATGCAGCCTTGTGGTGGGACATTGTCCAAGCAGAAAGAAGAAGGATGAACAATTTTCCAATAAAGAAATGGCCAAGGATGGTGGCCAAGCTGAAAGGTAGATTTATGCCCAAGGATTACTAGATTGCAGTGCACTGCCAAGTGCAGATTTTGACATAAAAAGGGATGACAGTTAGAGAGTATACGGAAGAATTCTACTGGGTAAATTTAAGAGCTGGTTACATAGAGGACACCCTGGAGAAAACAACAAGGTATGTAAATGGTTTGAGATTGGAAATATTGGATGAAATCAACGTTCTTTCCCCGAAGAATACAGAAGAAGCCTACGAGAGTGCTGTGAAGGTAGAGGAGAAGATCACCAGAAAACAGAATGATGGGAGAGGATGGGGAAATGGTAGAGGACGAGGACAGTCCTATCACAGAGGACGAACTTCCAGTAATAGTGAAGAGGGCAGCAGCCCAAGGCTTCAGGAACAACGAAGAAAGGAGACAGCGCTAGAGGTCGCAGGCCATATCGGCGAGGATGAGGGAATGGCCGAGGTAGGGGAGCTAACTATCAGAGCTACATGTGCCACAAATGGGGGCACAGATCTTTTGAATGCCCTGAAGCGGAACAAGTTGGCCAGAGAGGAACGTTTGTCGCACATCCTGAGGAAGCAGAGACACCACCCAAAGAAGCAGAAAATGTACCAGAAACATGGGAAGCTTTAGTTTTGAACAAAGTGTTGTTGAAACCAGTGAAAGAAACAGCTGAACAAACTCAAAGGAAAGCATTATTCCGGACAGTTTGCAAGTCGCACGGGAAATGTTGTAAGTTGATCATCGACAGTGGAAGTACAGATAACTTGGTAGCCACCGAGATGGTAAAGAAGCTCAGTTTGAAGCAGCTGAAGCACCGCACCACTTACAAGGTGTCGTGGCTGCAGAAAGGCCATCAGCTGTTGGTTGACGAACAGTGTGAAGTTGAGTTCCACCGAAGACAAAGTTATTTGTGATATTATGCCAATGGACGTGTGCCACATACTGCTAGGAAGGCGACGACAGTATGACCGAAAGGTAGTGCATGATGGGAAGACAAACTCCTACAAGTTTGTCACAGATGGGATCAAGCACATGCTTGTTCCCATCAAGGAGGAGGAGATAGCAGAAACAAGCGAGACGAAAACTTTACCAATGGGTGGAAAACAGTTTTTGAAGCAGATTGAAGAAAGTGAAGTGAACTATGCTATTGTGAGGAGAGCAAAGACAGTGTTGTTGCACACAGAAATGTCTGATTTGCCTGCAGAAATTCAGAAAATGCTGCAGGAGTTCAGTGATATTGTAGTCGATGATTTGCGAGACAAGTTGCCTCCCAAGAGAAGCATCAGTCATCATATCGACTTTATACTTGGAGCAAGTTTACCAAATAAGGCAGCATATCGAATGAGCCCCAAAGGTAATGAGGAGATCAGAAAATAGGTGTCGGAGTTGCTAGATAAAGGGCTGATAAGGGAGAGTTTGAGACCTTGTGCAATACTAACAGTTCTCGCTCCCAAAAAAGGAGAATGGTGAATGTGCACAGATTCGAGGGCCATCAATAAGATCACCATCACGTACAGATTTCCATTGCCACGGATGGATGATATGATGGAATGTCTGAGTGGAGCAGCGTACTTGTCGAAGATTGATTTAAAGAGTGGCTATCATCAGATTCGGATCAGGGAAGGAGATAAGTGGAAGACAACCTTCAAGGCCAATGAAGGGTTGTACGAGTGGCTAGTCATGCTGTTCGGTTTGAGTAACGCCCCTAGCACTTTTATGCGACTGATGAACGAAACGCAGAAAGAGTTCATCGGAAAGTTTGTAATAGTGTATCTTATGACATGTTAATTTTCAGCAAGACTAAGGAGGAACACTTTCGACATGCTCGGAGTGTGCTGGAGAAATTCCAGCAGAATAAGTTGTTGATAAATCTTAAGAAATGTACTTTCCTACAAAGAGCACTGGTTTATCTGGGCTTTGTAATTGCAGAAAACGAGTTGAAGATGGACCCGGAGAAGATTGCAGTGATCATTAACTGGCCATCCCCGAAAATCCTGTTTGAGGTACGTAGTTTTCGTGGGCTGGCAAGTTCTTATCGCAAATCTATAAGAAATTTCAGTGAAATCTGCGCGCCTATGTTGGACACTACAAAAAAGGCAAGTCAGACTTTTTGTTGGACCAAGGCAGCAGAGAAAAGATTTCAGCTCCTCAAGAAGAAAATTACAGAAGACTAATTTTTAGATTGCCATATTTTAATAAGCTTTTCCAGGTTCGCTGTGATGCAAGCGGTCAGCCATTGGAGCTATACTCAGCCAAGAAGACAAACCTGTTGTGTTTTTCAGCGAGAGGTTGAACAAGAGCAGGCATAAGTGTTCATCATACGACAAGGAATTCTATGCCGTCGTCCAAGAACTGAAGCATTGGAGACACTATGTGTTGGGGAGTGAGTTTGTTTTATTTTCTGATAATTCTACACTGCAACATGTTATCCAACAACATAAACTGAACCACAAGCATGCCAAGTGGGCCGAATATTTGCAGAGTTTCCCCTTTGTGTTGAAACACATCAGCGGATAGGCTAACAAGGTGGCAGATGCGTTGAGCAGAAGAGCCTTGCTATTACAGGAAAGTACGATGCAAGTGCTGGGCTTTGAGCATTTGAAAGAATTGTATGAGACCGACGCGGATTTCAAAGAAGCTTATGAAGCCTGTCAGAATCCCTTGCTGAGGAACAATAGTCCATGGTTGGACTACAATTTACAGGAAAAGATATTGTTTAAAGGGGGACAGTTATGTGCTCCTGATTGTTCGATGAGAGAAAATATTATTCGAGAGAAGGAGAGTGGAGGTCTAGCCGCACATTTCGTCATAGACAAAACTTTAGATTAGCTCGGACACTTTTATTACTGGCCAAGAATGCGAAGGGATATGCAGCGATATGTGAGTAGGTGTAAAGTCTTCCAATTGGTGAAAGGACACAGTTAAAACATAGGACTTTACACACCACTGCCTGTTCCAAGCAGACCATGGGACTCAGTCAACATTGACTTTGTCTTGGGACTGCCAAGAACGCAACGAGGTTACGACTCGGTAATGGCGGTGGTAGACAGGTTTTCGAAAATGGCGCATTCCATCCCTTGTATAAAAACCAGTGATGCCACTCAAGTAGCTCACCTGTTTTTCACTCAGATTGTCAGATTGCACGTCTTACCCAGATCTATTATTTCCGACAGGGACGTGAAATTCACAGGACACTTTTGGCGCACCCTGAGGAAGAGGTTGGATACAAAATTGAATTTCAACTCTGCATATCACCGACAGACTGACGGGCAAATGGAAGCAGTGAACAGGATTTTGGGGAACCTCCTATGGAGCATGACTGGAGAAAATTCACAGTTATGGGATTGTGCACTTGCTCAAGCATAGTTTTCTTATAATGATTCACCGAACCGCAGCACGTGGCACAGTCCATTTCAGATCCTGCATGGCACGCATCCTCGCGTAGTACATGAGTTGCGGGATCTGGGAAAATTGGAAAAGAGAAGTGTTGATGGGGAAGATTTGGCCAAAGCAATGAATGATCTACACGATCAAGTGAAATCAAAGTTGCAGGACAGCAGTCAGAAATACAAACAGCAGGCAAATTTAAACTGACAAGAAGTGCAGTTTAATGTAGGGGATGAAGTCCTTGCACACTTACGCAGAGAACAGTTTCCCAAGGGCGCATATAATAAGCTGAAATTTAAGTAGATTGGTCCCTCTAAAATTCTGCGTAAATTCTCAGCCAACGCTTATGAAATACAGCTCCCACAGGATATAGGCATATCACCTATTTTCAACGTGGCAGACATGTTCCCATATACTGCCAACCCTGAAGATGACAGTGTGGTACGGCCACAACGAGACACCCATGTTGAAGGGGGTTCTCGGATGAGGCAGATGCCTTCAGCTCAACCCCATGAGATTGAGAAGGTTCTCGACACACAAGTGGCCAAGCGAACTCATAGGAAAGAGTATCTACGGCACCTTGTCAAGTGGCAGAACCGTCTTATCGAGGACAGTTCGTGGCTCGATGCGGCACAGATACAGGAAGCAGGTTATTTTGTGGAGAATCTCATGGAACGGAGCCATGACTTTTTATTATCTCGGGAGCGTCATGCAGGAGAATCTCGGTGAATGGGATCATCATGATAGAGGGTCATTTGGACTCTGAGAGGACTGAGGAGGAAATTTCAAGTGAACACTTTAATTTCATTTCTTTTATTATTTTAATTTCTTAGAGAAGAAGTATTTAGGAAGATAAAAGTTGAACTTAATGAACTGTTGTAGTTAATTGTTTTTATTTGTCATGTTATCCTTTGAAAATCATAGCGTAGGAAAAATAAACAGTTTTAGAACTGAAAACAAACCATCAAATGTAACTAACAGTGGTTAAGAGAAACTATTTTCTAAAACCATTCAAAAGGAGATAGAATGCATTGTAACGTGTTCGACTTTTGGAAAGCGAAAAATAATAGAAATCTCTGAGCACACAGAAGTTATATTTGACATCCCACAGCTGTCCATCTACAGCCTTTTATGTTGAGTTACTTAACTCAGTAAAAGCAAGTTCTTTTCTTTCTATTCTACAGAAAATACGTGTTTTTTCTATTTGCATTAACACAACACGACGACAGATAGCATGACTTTGTAAGTGTAAGAATTGGAGAAACTACAGAGACGTGGACGGTTAGTCCGAGACCATATAAAGCAAACGAGTGAAAGAAATCTTTGGATAACGCACAAGTTCGAGACAACAAGAATAGAAACCAACAACACAGGTATTTCCTCAGAACGGAACCCTTTCATTTATTCACAAAAAGTAATCATATAATCTCTCTCAAATATAGATTACACTCCATACTCAAATTAACGTCGTTCAAGTCCAATAAGTGCATAATAGAGAACGGTTGAAAGACCCTAACTTGTAAACCCTATGGCCACAACCCAAAAACTGTAATAATGCAAGCGTGAGGACTACAATTACATTATGTCGGATAGACACAAGATTGTGTGCCTAAAACTAGCCAAACCATGTTTTAAGCGAGCGATGACAAGAGCAAACAAATAAACCAAGTTAATGAGGAGCGACCCTACCCGGGTTTTGCCAACACGCGACAGAGTAGAAGCCACGGTCTCCAGAACGAACCCACCTGCAATAATCCACCAAAACAGAGTGTAAGCATTGCGTGGAAGGAAGGAAAGAATCGAGGAAACGAAATACCAGAAGCTTAGGGTTCGTGACTTACGAGTGAAGAGACAGAACACCGAGGTTGCGGTCACCCAAGGGTCCCTCTGCTCACAAAGGAGCAATTGAGTCAGTCAAGAGCGTAACAAGTGGAAAACGATGATGGCATAGAACAGTAACTTACTTTCATTTCTGTGGAAGAAGCGAAGCTGTAGAGCCCCGAGACCACAACTTGCCAACGCAACAGAGCAACATGACTAGTGAAATTCGAGAGCGATTGAATTAAAGAAACTGAGACGAGGAACACTCACTACGGTCAAGCGAAACGAGCAGCGGAGACTATATACAAAAAGCTGAGAAACCCTCCAAAACAAGCATATTTTCCATAGAGTAACAGGGCATATCAAGTGTCGAGGCAGAAGAACGAGAGGGGAAAAAACGATAGCACAGAACAATGTTACTTACCAACCGGTGGAGTTGAGCATATAACCAGGTCAAGGCCAAGCAAAAACAACAGTAGGAGCATATTCCCACAATGAAATCGCACCAAAAGAACAGAGAGTAAAACCCTTGAACCACCAAGAGAACAATGCACAAATGACGAGGAGAATAGGGTTTGTGGGTCATTAACCAAGGCGGGAGTGTGATTACTGAGGAATGGAAACATGTCCTACATCCAACGGTGTTGGTACGAGTAATAAAGACTCGGAGTAAAAATATGTGTGCTAATCATTGTAATCAACCTTTGATTAACTTAATCACAGAGTTAATCACCGGCAAAATCATTCATATTATTTTATATCCATTTATTAAAGTTTGTCGAGTGTAAAAAGGGGGCTGGACCCATCACTAGAAAGCACCAAAGATTGAGGAAAGAGGCACTAGCAAATAAAATTAACTAGAGACATCCTTAGAGAGGATGATGCATACCTCTCACTGTGGCCACGTCATTTTGTTTAGTGATGAGGTTCAATAGAGTATCATCGATGTGTCTGCAAGGTTCATAGTTTATCTTTGTTGTGCTTATTGGCCTTATTAGTTTTAACACACATTGAATATTTAAACTTTGATATAATAGAAAAATTATTTTTGTTCAAATTTGTGACCGTGAGAAATGATAGGAGGAGTGTGGAGATCTAAGATAACCACTCAAGAGAGATTTATCGACAAAGAGACATAGTGTGCGCACGATTCGAGAGAAGGAAGAAAATGTTTGTGTCATATGAATCATAATCTCTTGTTGATATTTTGTAGCCGTGCACAGGTGTATTAGGAATGTAAACATGATTCCCAAGCATGCGTGGCCAGGTGTGCTATAAATGAAAGAAAATATAGTGAGTCCTTTAGTATCCTCCCATTATTCCTTGAATGAATATTGTTTGAGGAATGTTTTGACACAAGTCTTTGTAGGTAGGTGAAAAAAATGCAAGATTGATGGACATGTGCTATATCTCGACTATTGAAAAGATGAAAAGTTTGTTGAAATTTCTCCAATGCATTGAGTGACTGTTAGAATCCCCTCCCAAACAAAAACTCAAGAACATAAAATAGAGATTACACATTTGTACAAAATCCTTTGAAAATACTCTTCTAGTCATGGTGCTTGTTAGTTCCACCGAGGAGAGAGAATGTGTGTCAATGATAAAATCGGCATTGGTGCGGATGCTATTGGAGTCAATGGAGACAAGTATTATGTTTGAAAGAAACAAAAATTGATGTTTCACAACAACCTAGCAATCCGTGAGCAATGTAGGAATTAATAACATGTTTCTTTTTTCCAATGTGATTAGGAAATGCCATGGCCTCAAGTCAAAGGCCACCATGCTATCCTTCTTTCCATGGAAAAGTATGTGGAAGATGGAAGAAGTGAGCGTAATAGTATTGTAGTGCGATTGATGGATGATTAGAAGGAAAAGAAAGGCATTTATAACTAGAAAGAGGTGCAGGTATTGTATGTATGCCTTTTCTAATATTTTGTCTTCTAAGTTTGTACAAAAATAATCTAGATGTTGTAAATGTTGGGAGATATCTATATGTGCTATTGCATTTGCATGTGAGACAAATGAGGTGGCCTCTTCAAAAATAAGGTGATGAAAGGTAGGGAGAAAAGGCACAAGGTTATGTATGAAGGTGCCTCTTAAAACATGGTTAGATTATTGGCTCAATTGGAGCTTATTAGCATTTTCAATAGTGATATTGATAAAGAACAAGTTAGTTTGTTCATAATATTTTTTGGCATTTGTAAAAGAAACATATTGAGGGCAATGAACTAATATGCAAGTGAAAAGTTATTTGGAATTGACTAGTGGGAGATAAACTTGATGATGCAGACATATATTCCTAGTATATGCATGTCTCTAGAAAAAAAAATGGAGTGCACCAATATAATATTAAGCTGTTCTATTAAACCAACCATTTTATATGTTACATTATATTTTTTAACTTGCTAATATCCTTAAAAATAAATAAAAAAGCCTTTTTAAATTTATCATATTCATGAACAAATAATAATAATAATTAAAAATAAAAATAAAACATTAA
>APFE030018753.1:0-17346 GCA_000404065.3 Pinus taeda
ACATCCGACATTGCAGAACAGCTCCAACCCACAGAATTAAATCCAGATTGCATGGAACAAGCTGCAACTGATCGGATCATGGACACACAGATCAAGAACACTCGCCAACAGAATATCCAACTGTACCGAGTTGTCAAAGCAGGCCAACTCCTTCAGCAGGGCAAGTGGTTCACCAGGAAACAGGTTCAGCAGAAGTTTCCTCATCTCATGGGGGAGCTCAACGCAATGGGGACCATTGCTTCCTAAGGGGGGAGGAATGATCCAGGTGGATATTGGTGGCCACCTGCCAAGTCCACATGGACCCCCACCATTGTCTTTCTCAGCATTTTCAGTTTCCTTAATTGTAGCACAACTTACTATTTTTAGCAGTTTTTCGGGTCCTGAACTTCCGGAGCCGTTTTGAGGCCCTAAACGACGTTTTTTGGGGAATCCGGGGGCAACATGGGTCCAATGTTGCCCGCTCCAACAATGATAGTGCTCGAATAGATCTTTCTAATGAGCTATTGTATGCGTCAAACGGAGATTATTGCTAAAGTTACGACCCCGGGAAGTTGATGTACCAACTTACCCCCAAACGGGGCCCACAGTTTGGCGTTTCATCTCCTAGGGTTAGGTTTTGGAATGTTAAGGGTTTTTCATTGTTTCTCAACAATAAATAGGCCTTCGAGCCTCATTGTAACACAGCGGAGAGGCATGTAGCCATCACATCTCTTCTCAGAGATACGCTACCATCGCCCTAGCTAGTTGTTTCCATTTCTGATTGTAAGCATGTTTCAGTATTTTCCATTAATGAAATGAAGTATTATTTCCGCTGCATCTTTGTGTATATGGTTATCTCTGTAATTTGTTGCGTTCCTGTTTAAATCCGGATCAGGTAGGAAAATAGAAACTGACAATGAATATGTAAAGTGGAACAAAAAGCATGTAAATGAGCTTCGTTGCTTTTATTGGTGGGTTAATATTGATGAAAATGTAATGAAGTGTATGTGGATAATGAGAAATGGATAATGAATGTTGCTGGGAAAAAGTGAATTATGCCATGTAAAATCTCAAATATAGCAAATCTGCTCATTAATTCTGGAATTTCTGCTAAAATAGCTGAGTTAGACCAGTGTTGACTAGCCATTTATAGACTTCAAATTCAAAAGAGGATAGGTATTTCACCATCATTGGACTTTTAGGAAAAAACCCCAGCTGTTCGACTTTGCTAATCTGTCATGCAACATGTCAAACCATTAAGCTGTTACAGGAAGTTGCAAGAAATTATCATTTTCTGGAAATTTAGTTTATGATCATGGACTATTTCTTTAGAATTTCTCATGAAATTATTGTTTTTAAGACCAATTGTGCGCACAATTAGTTTCCTTAAAGAACATAAGTGTGTTAAAAAAGAAATGGCCAATTCCTTGTTGATTCTTATGCAAAATTGATGCCACATGAAACAGATTAAGGAGAATCAAAAGCGTAATTTTTAGTCCAATTCCTGATGTTAATAATAGTCCATTTTTAATAAATACCCTTGAAAAATAAATAAATTCCTGTTTGTGTCAGATGGTTCATGGAATGTGCATGGAAAAAAGCTTGGCATTAGAGATTTGTTGTGTCCTGCAGATTATTATGTTACATAAAAGCATACAACAAGAATATAAGCATAGATTTTAATGCTAACTATAATCCTCTAAATGTTCTATTAATGAATCCTCCTAATTTGCTTCCAAGTGTGGAACCATCTATATGTCCAACTGTATTTCTCACCATGAAGCTTGAATCGACCCCTCTCAAGGCATCCACTTGTGGCACTTGTTTGGCAACTGTACTATTAGTGTCAAAAGACTCCTTTTTGAGAAAAAGGAGGCACCTAAATCTGAAGATATTGTGTCCCATAAATTGTTGCAGACCTGATGTAACCTCCCTGAAAGGTTCAACCTATTAGGGCACACGTTATATTGCAAACTCCAGGTGTCTTTTGTTTGAAGAATATTTTTATACCTTGCTTTAACCAATACATGCTCTTCTTGTGGCGTTTCCTACCATCCAAGGTTTTTTTTTTCGATTCGTGTAGTCAAAGCCCTCAACAGTAAGTCCTTATCAAGCAGAGTTTATGTGAAGTCCTAACCTATGTACTTCCGAAGATTGATCATTCATCAATATTAATTTGTACTTGGATCTTCGGTTGATATGTGAAGTATGGGGAAGTTGTATTGCTCCATCTTTTGAACATTGCATATTGCACATATTTTGTTCTAGTCTACAACAAATGTTCATAGAATATTCATCTCCAACATTCAAAATGAGGAGATAATCACAATAGAAGGAGAATCTCCTTATATCTAGCTGCATCAAATCTATAGTTGGATCAAAGCCTGTAACCTGGAGGTGATTTAAGTCCAGCATAAGTATTTTGAGCATTTTATTTTTAATTCTGTTACAGGGCATCATGGTTGTGCATATATTGTTTTGATCATACTCAAGACATAACTAAGTCTAGTGTGACTTGTTCTGTCAGAATGTTGTTCTTCATATGTCCTCACAGATTATTAGTATTGAGGTATGTTGTAGGTACATATGCTACAGAAATATTGCCTTAAGAAGTTAAAGAACATAACGATCTTTGTAGCCATACTCTTCTCGGGAACTAGCCTACATTGGAAAATCATATGCATACCCATAAGATGCCTGGCAACCACAAACAAAGTACCACAAACAAATTTGATCACCATGAAATCAGAAATTTGTTGTGTGTAAAAGAATGCTCATTTTAGAGCTCAAATTTAGTCCAACATGGTGCTAAATGACAATGAGAATTTAGGGGCTTTGGCTTGAAAACATGGGGGTCCACCCATGACTTTGGGTTTCTCCCAATCTCCCAAAGATTCACAAGAATGCGAGTATCCTTTTGGATTTTATAGCCCAATACATTGCAGGACTCGACAGATAAGTGGCGGTACAAGAAAGGCCCCGGTGGATGGAAGCAAATCGTTTCTTTGACCATAGCTTGTAAATAAACGAGGCAAGGCATATCAAATTCGCATACCATGTGATCCAATCCTATGATGTGTTCCAACTCCTTTTGAAGCTTCTTCATCACCGACGGGTTTCTAAAGGCTTCTGCCATTGCCCACTCTATCACTATAGACGGAGACTCCAGGCCACCTAGCAACGTATCAAAAACAAGTGCTTCTGGAACTCGCTATATTTCTTTGCAGAGGCTACAAGTAGGAAAGGAGGTCTGCCTCTTTGGATTTATCTATGCTAAAGCATGTAGCTCCAATGCTAGAGATGGCCGACAACACGTAGCCCGAGGAGAGAGAATGTTATACATAGTCCATGATTCCTTTCTAGATTTACATGCTTGATATTGCCACAACTATGTTTGGGGATGGGGTGTTGCCTTTCGTGGAGCTAGTGGCAATGACAACGAAGAGTAGAGAGATAGATGTTGCTAGCCCATGCTTTCTTTATACACTGACGAGAGAAGAGGTGTTTGAGGTAAAGGCACAAGCATATGAGGAGCATAATGGAGAGACAAAGCACAACAAGGATAGATAGTATAATGGAGTTAAACATGAACCATGGGAGGATTGTTAGACCTTGAATCACATGCAAGAGGTTGTCAAACCTGTGCATCAATTCATAGATAAAACATCTGAACCTAGACGCAGACATGAAGCAACTCAAGTAAAGGAAAGGAGGATTGGTTTGTGACTGTCTTGTGGGCTGAAGTGAGTAGCTGGAGGACATTTATGGAATGGTACCAGATTCAAAGAAAACTGGAGGAGTTATGCTTGTGTTTTTTAGTAGTCTCGGCAAAGGCCTGTCACTTAACCGGAGCATGGGAAGGGAAACAACAAATATTTTTTGAGTAAACTTGTTAATGAACAGACTTCTAAGAGTATACGCCTCAACAAATGTACATTAAAGTTGCATTAATTTGATAAAGCACTCCTTTTAGTATTAGATTAACCGATTATGTAGGAAACAATGGAGTAGATGGTGGCTCCTTTCCTTTTTCTTAAGATCAAGATATTGACTACAAATATTTGCAAATCGAATCTCTATTCTAGTGAAATGGTAGAAAATCTGCATGCAATCACAAAATAATTAATAGCTTCACAGAATATGCATGCCCAAATTGCTCCTCTCGCATTCTCTGCTTCCTTTATGAATTGTTGTATATATTTCGCTTGCCTATGTTCAATTCAGGAAGCAAGAGCAACAACAAATGATTTAGCTGCTAAGTTTGATTTCAATTCCAATATAATCTCTCTTATCATCCGTCGGGGTCTTTGTTGTTAAATGCAAACGTATGTAGCAGCAAGTATCTAAATATTTATAAGAGATGCAGAGGAGCGGATGCAGTCATCAAATTAATCCAAAATGCAACTACGCATTCATCATTATTTGTTTTTCTAAAATTCTCTCAGTACCAAATATTTTGGTGATCTTCTCAGTGCTCAAATTGAAGCAGCTAACAGAGTTAACATTGGTAGAAACTACAAAGGTGTTCTCTTATGATCTCTTGATGCAACAACTAGATGTTTCAAATGTTCGTGTTGCAGAGAAGTGTTAACACAATTATCAAATCACCAAATCACGAAACTACAGATTTAATTTTTAAATTTGAAATAAAAAATAAAGGATTTTTTTTAATGATTTCAATTTCTTATAATGCTTGTAGTTTTAATGATCTGTGCAAATTCCTAGCAAGAGATTTTTATTTAATTTTGAAAATAAATCAAAATATTTTTTGATCTTCTTGATTGCTCAAAGCACAGGAAGAGAGCATACTAACCTATTGATATTTTTAATTTTTTTGCAGGTTAGCATGGATGAAGTGGCTCTTACTTAAATTTATTCATGAGAAATGTGGATGATTTTTTTTATTAATTTTATTTCAAAAACAAGACTAAAGGAAAACTTTATGGGATCTCGTTTTATTATTTTTTTTAATCTATGCTACCTTTAACTTGAAAGATTTTTTTTTCTCAGTGAAAGAATACTTCCAGTGAAGCCATCTACAGACTAAGAATTTGAAAATGCTCATATCAAATTTTAAAATTTTTACCTTATGATTTGCAAACATGTGAGTAACCTGTCTTATTCTTGGAGTTGGCGCAAGGTTCTTTTGAAACCAGTCTTTGATATTGTCCTTGCTCTCCAAGATGTACCTATTTAACATCTTCAAATTTCTCATCCGTAGATGAATTAGTAAGAAATGGGGGGTTTGATTAAAACACTGAATTTAAAATCAAACTAAGTATGAAATCTCAAAAAGTTCAAACTTGAACACCTTTATGAAGATCCCGCTGTTACTAGGTTTCACAAGTTAGTCCATAAAAAGAAATTGCAATAAAATTAACCTCCTAAGTCTATCTCTAAATGATTCTCCCCAGTAATGGCACCAAAACATTGGTTCTAAAATGTGGATGCAAATTAGAGTTTCATTTAATATCAATCCGGGTAAGTAAACTTCGAGGATCATCCAATATATAAGGACTTAGAGACAAACTAAACTAAGCTAGGTGAAGAAATGCCAAAGCTCCCTTACAGGAGGTATTTTATTGGGATCTCCAACACCTATTTAGTCATTTAACAAAATGAAATCTAAAAATTAAAAGACATTATGACAAGTGTAAGAAATATTGAAGCTCTCTTACAGGAGACTATTCATTAATATTTCTAACCATCTTAATCAATAAACGAAGAAATGAAGGCATTTAAACATAATTCAAATTGATTACAGGAAATATTAAAGCTCTCTTACAAGAGACTATTCATTTATATTTCCAAGATCAAGATCTTTAAACTAATGAAATTAAAAACATAAATGAAAGCTTACTATACCAAAACAAGTATGCAAGTGAGGCAATGGGGGCCCTCCATAGCTCCACAAGCACACCTAGAAAGAAGTCAAATGTAGAAGAAAATCCAATCCACTTTATTTATCATCAATTGCAAATTTTAATTACAAGCTCCAAGTTCTACATTCCAAGATTCTAAACTCTCTATTACAATGATTCTAAAATCTAAAATTACAAATGCAGGACTAAGTTTCTAAATTTTAAAAATTAAGATTACAAATGAAGGAGATAACACTCCTATTTATACAACAAGATGAGATAACAATCTCAAAATGATGATCCACTATTCCCTCCTTTGATCCACATATTTTTCAACCAATGGTGACACATAACCCTATCCTCCATGATCTTCTCCATGAGGTCCATGATCTTATCCATGAGGTCCATGATCTCCTCAAATTCGAATTTGAACAAAGAGTGCCACATAAGGGTGCCTTAGAAGCTTCCTTTGTACCTACACATGTCAACAAACTCATTCTAATTGTTAGGTATAAGTATATGGATATTATTTTCTAAAGTTTAACCACAATTTCTCTTAAAAATACTAAGAATTAATAATGTTTTGGAAAACACAATGATAACCCATTTAATGATGAAAGTGAAGCAAATATGATGACATGGTGGTGGAATAGAGGTGAGAAAATGTGTGAATGGAGAGAAAGTGGATGTTGAATGGAGTGAAAGTGGATGTATTTTAAGGATAATTCTTAGGCCCAACATACCCCCAAACTAAAGGTATTGCATGTCTTCATGCAATCTATTACATTACTTTTGATACTTGAGCTTTGGCTTAAACTTTGCATGATATCATTTACTTTACTTTTGCAAAGTGTTTTTGATGAATTGCAACTTGGTTGGTTCTTGTGTTTCAACCATATTTTGTTTGTTGCATTCAATTTTAATGTATGATCTTTTCATATTGATAATGTGATTTTTATTGCGAAGTATTTTTGTTGGAATGCATCATGGTTGATTCGTGTGTAACAACCATGATTGTGTTGGCATCCAATTAACTTTTAAATACTTTATACAAAGCCATTTTTATGTTCATGATGATGTAATAGGAAATATATTTTGAAAGTATGTGGGTTTTAGAATGTGATATATGAATATGGAAAAATATGAAGGTGACAAGGTATGAATGTAAATGTATCTCCTCTACACCCCTCCCCCCCCCCCCACCAAACTAATGGTTTTGGCAATTTTGTGAAATGAGGAAATGAAGTTTTTTTCCAAAAATTATCATTCTAGTTTTTTCAAGGAACTAAATGGTTAAAAGTTAGAAAATATCATACCTCAACTTAACCTTTCAACAATGGATGAGAGTTGTGCATGCGTGGCTGCAAAATTTTGATCATAATCTTCTTCACTTGGATGAAGTCGAAAAAGTGAATCTTTTATTGTTGCTGCATTTGCTATTGGATCTTCTACTGAATGTTCAAAATCTGCTGCTGGATGTGGGTGAAAATTTATAAGGCTTGGAAGGTATATAAAATTTATAATTTACACTTTCCCTCCCCAACCTTATTTATTGACTTGTCCTCAATTCATTTACATCGAAAAATGAGAAGTAATGAAAGTAAATCTGCTGCCTCTTCTACAAAATGATGGTCTTCTAGTCTTCAACACTTGTTGGCACAATTCTTGTCATGTGAATAAATGTTTCGGTGTCGAACATAGTAATAAATTGTTAACTTAGTGGCCATTAATGGATGCCACTAGTTAACACGAGAGCTCCCATCTTTGATGTGGATGAGAGTCAAGATGCCCGTAACACATCTTTCTAAGTATGAATGAATTTGTTGTTGTCGAATACTTAGAAGATCCGATGAACAAGGGACAATGATGTATTCCCTTTGTTTATTGGCATGATAGCTTGCCCTTAAGGCATGCAAGCTTCAAGGTGTTTTTAGAAAAATATTTAGACTCAACGATTATGGACTCAATGGTGTATGGAAGCAAGGGTTTATTTTGCAAGGGTAGGAAAATGGAAACTGACAAAGAATATGTAAAGTGGAACAAAAAGCTTGTAAATGAGCTTTGTTGATTTTATTGGTGGGTTAATATTGATGAAAATGTAATGAAGTGTATGTGGATAATGAGAAATGGATAATGATTCTTGATGGGAAAAAGTGAATTATAGAAAATCTGCTCATTAGTTATGAAATTTATGCTAAAATAGTTGAGTTTGACCAACGTTGACCAACCACCTATAGGCTTCGAATTCAAAAGTGGATAGGTATTTCACCATCCTTGGACATTTAGGAACAAACCCCAACTCTTCGACTTTGCTAGTCTGTCATGCAACATGTCAAACCATTAAGCTATTACATGAAGTTGCAAGAACTTGTAATTTTCTGGAAATTTAGTTTATGATCATGGACTTTTTCTTTAGAATTTCTCATGAAATTAGTGTTTTGAAGACGTTGTTGTGCATAATTAGTTTCCTTAATGATCAGTCATCATCCGAAATCTGCACAAAAAAAAAGAAAAAAAAAGTGTGTTATAAAAGAAATTGTCAACTCCTTGCTGATTCTTATGAAAAATTAATGCCACATGAAACAGATTAAGGAGAATCAAAAAAGTAATTTTAGTCCAATTCTTGATGTTGATAGCAGTCCATTTTTAATAAATACCCTTGAAAAATAAATTAGTTCCTGTTTGTGTCAGATGGTTCATGGAATGTGCATGGCAAAAAGATTGGCATTAGAGATTTGTTGTGTCCCACAGATTAGTACATTACATAAAAGCATACAACAAGAATATAGCATAGATTTTAATGCTAATTATAATCCTCTAAATGTTCTATAAATTAATCCTCCTAATTTTCTTCCAAGTGTGGAACCATCTGTGTGTTCAACTATATTCCTCACCATGAAGCTTGAATCGGCCCCTCTCAACGCATCCACTTGTGGCACTTGTTTGGTAACTGTACTGTTAGTGTCAAAAGACTCCTTTTTGATAAAAAGGAGGCACCTAAATATGAAGATATTGGGTCCCATAAATTGTTGCAGACCTGACGTAACCTCCCTGAAAGGTTCGACCTGTTAGGGCACACGCTGTATTGCAAACTCCAAGTGTCTTTTGTTTGAAGAAGAATTTTCTGCCTTACTTCAACCACTACATGCTCTTCTTGTGGTGTTTCCTACCATCCAAGGTTTGTTTTCGATTCATGTAGTCAAAGCCCTCAACAGTAGGTCCTTATCAAGCAGAGTTTATGTGAAGTCCTGACCTATGTACTTCCGAAGATTGATCATTCATCAATATTAATTTATACTTGGATCTTCGGTTGATCTGTGAAGTATGGGGAAGTTGTATTGCTCCATCTTTTGAACATTGCATATTGCACAAATTTTGTTCTAGTCTATAACAAATGTTCATAGAATATTCATCTCCAACATTCAAAATGAGGACATAATCACAGCGGAAGGAAAATCTCCTTATATCTAGCTGGATCAAATCTATAGTTCGAGCAAAGCCTGTAACCTGGAGGTGATTTAAGTCCGGCATAAGTCTTTTGAGAATTTTATTTTTAATTCTGTTATAGGGCATCGTGGTTGTGCATATATTGTTTTGATCATACTCAAGACATAACTAAGTCTAGTGTGACCTGTTCTGTCAGAATGTCGTTCTTCATATGTCGTCACAAATTGTTGGTACTGAGGTATGTTGTAGGCACATATGGTACAAAAATACTGCCTTAAGAAGTTAAAGAACATAACGATCTTTGTAGCAATACTCTTCTCGGGAACTAGCCTGCATTGGAAAATCATATGCATACCCATAAGATGCCTGGCAACCACAAACAAATTCAATCACCATGAAACCAAAAATTTGCTGTATGTAAAAGCAATGCTCGGTTTAGAGCTCAAATTTAGTCCAACATGGTGCTAAATGCCAATGAACATTTAGGGGCTCTGGCTTGAAAACATGGGGGTCCTCCCATGACTTTGGGTTTCTCCCAATTGCCCAAAGATTCACGAGAATGCGAGTATCCTTTGGGATTTCATAACCCAATACATTGCAGGACTTTACAGATAAGCACCGGTACAAGAAAGACCTCGATGGATGGAAGTGAATCATTTCTTTGACCATAGCTTGTAAATAACAAGGTGGGGCAGATCAGATTCACATACCATGCGATCTAATCCTACAACACATTATAGCTCCTTCTGAAGCTTCTTCATCACTGACGGGTTTCTCAGGGTTTCTGCCATTGCCCACTCTATCACTATAGATAGCGACTCTAAGCCACCCAACAACATATCAAAGACAAGTGCTTCTGGAACTCGCTATCTTTCTTTGCAGAGGCTACAAGTGGTAAAGGAGGTCTGCCTCTTTGGATTTCTCTATGCCAAAGCATGTGGCTCCAATGCTAGAGATGGATGAGAACACGTAGCCCGAGGAGAGAGAATGCTATACATATTCCATGATTCCTTTCTAGATTTACCTCCTTGAAGCCACCACAACTACATTTGGGGATGGGGTGTTGCCTTTCATGGATCTAGTGGCAATGACGACAAAGAGTAGAGAGATAGATGTTGCTAGCCCATGCTTTCTTTATATACTAATGAGAGAAGAGGTGTTTGAGGTAAAGGCACAAGCATATGAGGATAATAATGGAGAGACGAAGCACAACAGGGATAGATAGTATAATGGAGTTAAACGACAACCATGGGAGGATTGTTAGACCTTGAATCACATGCAAGAGCTTGTCAAACCTGTGCATCAATTCATAAATAAAACATTTGAACCTGGATGCAAACATGAAGCAGCTCAAGTGAAGGAAAGGAGGATTGGTTTGTGACTGTCTTGTGGGCTGAAGTGAGTAGGTGGAGGAAATTTATGGAATGGTACTAGATTCAAAGAAATCTGGCGGAGATATGCTCATTTTTTTTAGTAGTCTCGTAGAGGCCTGTCACTTAACCGGAGCATGGGAAGGGCAGCAACAAACCTCCGTTGAGTAAACCCGTCAATGAACAGACTCCCAAGAGTAAATGCCTTAGCAAATGTACATTAAAGTTGCATTGATTTGATAAAACTCTCCTTTCAGTATTAGATTGACTGATTATGTAGGAAAAGCTGGAGTAGATGGTGGCTCCTTTCGTTTTTCTTAAGATCAAGATATTGACTACAAATATTTGCAGATCGAATCTCTATTCTGGCGAAATGGTAGAAAACCTGCATGCAATCACAAAATAATTAATAGCTTCACAAAATCTGCATGTAATCCTCAAATCATCAAATCGCTCAAATCGTGCCCCAAAATTTGCATGCTCAAATCGCTCCTTTCGCATTCTCTGCTTCCTTTACGAACTGTTGTGTATATTCCGCTTGCCTCTGTTCAATTCAAGAAGCAGGAGCAACAACAAATGCTTCAACTGCTAAGTTTGATTTTGATTCCGATATAATCTCTCTTATCATTCACTAGGGTCTTTGTTGTTAAATGGAAACGTATGTAGTAGCAAGTATCTAAATATTTACAAGAGATGCAGAGGAGCGGATGCAGTCATAAAATTAATCCAAAATGCAACTGCGCATTCATCATTGTTCGCTTTCTCTGAAATTATTTCGGTACCAAATATTTTGGTGATTTACTAAGTGCTCAAATTGAATCAGCTAACAATGTTAACATTGGCAGAAACTACAAAGGTGTTACCTTATGATCTCTTGATGCAACAACTAGATGTTTCAAATGTTCGTGTTGCAGAGAAGTTTTAACACAATTATCAAATCACCAAATCACAAAACTATAGATTTAATTTTTAAATTTGAAATAAAAAATAAACGATTTTTTTTAAAATGATTTCAATTTCTCATAATGCTTGTAGTTTTAATGATTTGTGCAAATTCCTAGCAAGATATTTTTATTTAATTTTGAAAATAAATCAAGAGATTTTCTGATCTTCCTGATTGCTCGAAGAGCAGGAAGAGAGCATATTAACCTATTGATTTGTTTTTATTTTTATTTTTTTGCAGGTTAGCATGGATGAAGTGGCTCTTACTTAAATTTATTCATGAGAAATGTGGATGATTTTTATTATTATTTTTATTAAAAAAACAAGACTAAAGGAAAACTCCATGAGATCTCATTTTATTATTATTTTTAATCTATGCTACCTTTAACTTGATATATATTTTTTTCTAAGTGAAAGAATACTTCCAGTGAAGCCATCTACAAACTAAGAATTCGAAAATGCTCACATCAAGATTTAAATTTTTTACCTTATGATTTGCAAACATGTGAGAAACTTGTCTTATTTTTGGAGTTGGCGCAAGGTTCTTTTGAAACCAGTCTTTGAGATTGTCCTTGCTCTCCAAGATGTACCTGTTTAACATCTTAAAATTTCTCATCCGTAGATGAATTAGTAAGAAATGGGGGGGTTTGATAAAAAAAATTGAATTTAAAATCAAACCAAGTATGAAAACTCAAAAATATCAAACTTGAACATCTTTATGAAGATCCTGCTATCACCAGGTTTCACAAGTTAGTCCATAAAAAGAAATTGCAATAAAAATAACTTCCTAAGTCTATCTCTAAATGATCCTCCCTGGCAACGGTGCCAAAATGTTGGTTCTAAAATGCGGATGCAAATTAGAGTTTCATTTACTATCCATCTGAGTAAGTAAAATTCAAGGATCATCCAATATACAAGGACTTAGAGACAAACTAAACTAAGCTAGGTGAAGAAATGCCAAAGCTTCCTTATAGGAGGTCTTTCGTTGGGATCTCCAACACCTATTTAGTCATTTACCAAAATGAAATCTAAAAGTTAAAAGACATTATGGCAGTTGTAATAAATATTGAAGCTCCCTTATAGGAGACTATTCATTAATATTTCTAACCATCTTAATCATTAAAATATGAAATGAAGGCATTTAAACATAATTCAAATTGATTACAGGAAATATTAAAGCTCTCTTACAAGAGACTATTCATTTATATTTCCAGCATCAAGATCTTTAAACTATTGAAATTAAAAACATAAATGAAAGCTTACTATACCAAAACAAGTATGCAAGTGAGGCAATGGGGGCCCTCCATAGCTCCACAAGCACACCTAGAAAGAAGTCAAATGTAGAAGAAAATCCAATCCACTTTATTAATCATCAATTGCAAATTGCAATTACAAGCTCTAAGTTCTAGATTCCAAGAGGTTCTAAACTCTCTATTACAATGATTCTAAAATCTAAAATTACAAATGCAGGACTAAGTTTCTAAATTCTAAAAACTAACATTACAAATGAAGGAGATAACACTCCTATTTATACAACAAGATGAGATAACAAACTCGTAATGATGATCCACTATTCTTTCCTTTGATCCACATATTTCTCAACCAATGGTGACACATAACCCTATCCTCCATGATATTCTCCATGAGGTCCATGATCTTATCCATGAGGTCCATGATCTCCTCAAATTCGAATTTGAACATAGAGTGCCACATAAGGGTGCCTTACAAGCTTCCTTTGTACCTACGCATGTCAACAAACTCATTCTAATTGTTCGGTATAAGTATATGGATATTATTTTCTAAAGTTTAACCACAAATTATCTTAAAAATACTAAGAATTAATAATGTTTTGGAAAACACAATGATAACCCATTTAATGATGAAAGTGAAGTTAATGTGATGACATGGTGGTGGAATAGAGGTGAGAAAATGTGTGAATGGAGAGAAAGTGGATGTATTTTAAGGATAATTCTTAGGCCCAACATTCTTCTTAAACACCCATTTGCTTCCAATGGGTTTCCTTCCTATGTAAAACTCCACTAGATCCCAAGCCTCATTTTTGTGTAAATATGCCATTTCGTCAACCATGGCCTCTTTCTAGAGTTTACCATCCTCTGAATCTACTGTCTCCTTAACAGTTATGGGATCATCATCCGTAATAGATAAAGCAATATTTGAAGAGAAAGCAAATGGACTATACCTTTCTGGTTCACTTCTTTCTCGAACTAATCTTCTCACAGTTGGAGTTTGTGGCTTTTCATTTTCTGATTCCTCTTCTGCTGTAGAGTCTGATTCTTCCTCCTTTAGCTCAAAATTTAATAACATATTTCACCTCTCTAAACACCATATCTGGCTGTACACAACCTTCCTTGTTTATGGGTTCCAAAGCTTATAATCTTTTAAACCATCCTTATACCCAATAAATATGCACCTTTTAGATTTACTTGTTGGCATCATGACACAGGTTTGGTTCTATGGCACAGGTGTTGTCCTTGATGGAAACTCATTCAAAATAGCAGATCAGGCACTCAAAGAATGAAGAAAATGTGAGATCCGCAGGTTCCTGTTCTCTAAGATGCGGACCTCGGCTGGTTCCGCAGGTACGCCGTTCATAAGATGCAGACATATTCGCAGGTGTTTCGAACAAAAAGTGTGAAACCTAAAATGCACCGACTTTCATGCAGAGAAAAACGTGCGCACGTGGGAATTCTTATTGTTGATCCATTGTATTTAGTCCAACGTTTTTGATCCTATGGTTTTGGTCCGTGGTTTTGCATCTAAAATATTGCACCCAGGTTTTGGGTCCCTAGTATTGGATCTCTATGGTTTCCATCCATGGTTTGAGTAAGGCCCAGACTATAAAAAGGAAAGGAGATCATTTGGCTGAACAAAAGTGTTGTTGAATATCTTAAGAATAGGAAGATTTGAAATTCTGGTGATCGATTGGTGAGTTATAGGTGGATCTAAATCAAGGAGAAGCTTGAGCATTACAAGTCAAATCTACTGATGGGTCGAGATCTCTTGGGTGCATGATCAGATCTGTAAATTTGGAAGTCTGTGTTATAATTGAATACTGATAACTTGTTTATACCCAAAGGTCCACAGGTGTGACACCAGTGCAGGTGTGGAGATGTGCAGGCTAGAGACAACCGCAGGTGCGGCTATGCGCAGGCGAGCCACAGGCGCAGGTGCGAAGGTGTGCAGGCGAGCCGCAGGCGCAGGTGCGACGGTGCGCATGATCGACATACCAGAAGTGCAGATACCCGCAGGTTTCTATTGGTGAAGTTGTGGACTTTTCTTGAAATATATTTTTGCTGCTTTTGTTTATCACTACAGTGATCTGGGTTCAGAATTGGTGTCTGGTTACTGGTATTGTTTTCTGGTTACTGCATTCTGAGAAGCTATTGGTTGATTCAGTAGTTGTTTGTGGAAAGGAGATTGGTTGATGCACATGTACTTGATGTTTGTTAGATGTTCATGGATCCAGTTTGAAAATTTATGAAACGTGGTCCCTGGAATAAAAGAGAAGGTTGAAGCCTTTAGTAAGTCAGCACTTACGTACTAGTAGCTCAGCTAGTACAAGAGCTAAGGGGGTTGTAGCTCCCTTCCAGAAGAATATGGAAAACAAGAGAGGGTTGTAGCTCTCTACAAGTTGCAGCCTGCATACTGGTAAAGGACTGCACCAGTACATAATCATTGTAAAAAGAAGTTTCTGATTGAAAGAAGATAGAGACATATTGCAGCAGGTGGTTTTCACCCACATTGGGTTTCCACCTTATATCTGGTGTTCCTTAGTGTGACTGTCTATTTTTCTTGTTCCTGTTCATTATTATACGGTTTTGACATACAGATTAATGGTCAACATTTGAAGAATAATTTAAATTATAAATCTTAAAGATATATGCAAGTTTCAATAGTCAGATCTGCAAATGTTTGTATAAATTTAAAAGAATTTGATAATACTGATTCATCCCCCCTCTCAGTATTATGTCCAACAATTGGTATCAGAGCAGGTCCTTCAGGAAAAGCTTGATCGCTTGAAGGAAGATCTATCATCATGAGCTACTACGAAAAGGAAGCATCTATCAGGCCACCGATTTTTGATGGGAGCAACTTCGTTTATTGGAAGGTAAGAATCACTGCCTATCTTCAATCTCTTGGTACAGAAGTTTGGGATATTGTGGAAATGGGATACACATTTCCATCAGCAACTCCTACAGATGCACCTGGTAAGAAGCAGTATGAAACAAATGCAAAAGTTGTCAATACACTGTTAGGAAGTCTATCTCGATCAGAATTTGTCAAGGTTATGCAGCTAAAAAGCGCAAAAGAGATATGGGACAATATTGTTTTAAGCTATGAAGGAGATGAACAGGTAAAACGAGCAAAATTACAAAATCTTAGAATTCAATATGAAAGTCTTAGAATGCATAATGATGAAAGAGTGGCTAGCTATTTCCTATGTATAGATGAGATCGTAAATTGTATGAAAAACTTGGGTGAAGAAATAAAAGAAGTTGTTGTCAAACTTGGGTGAAGAAATAGAAGAAGCTGTTGTCAGATAGGAGGGAAGCTGCTTTCAAGGCTTCAGGAAAAGGAGATTACTATGAATCAGGACATATGTTAGAAGAAGAGGAAGAATCAAATTTTGTTAAGAACCTTCAACGGGGAACTGGAAGATTCAGAGGTAAGCTGAATCGGTCATTATGCTGCAAAATGTCCTCATAAAGATAAATTGGACAAAGATAAGGAACCTATTAGATGGAACAGAAAATAGAATGTAAGTAAGAAGAGCTATTACACGCATGAAGACAGTGATGGATTGTCAAATAGTGATGAAGATGAACACGGTAATGATAATAGACTTTTGATGGCTTTTGAAGATGATGATTTCTTGGATGCTACAAATGAAGAAGGTCTTTTTGAAGAAATTTCTAAACTTAAAGTGTGCTTAGAGGAAAAAAATATGATTATAGATACTCTAACATTCCAACTTGCTGAAAAAGATAAACACAAATGAAGAGTTAGAATGTGAAATTGTGGGATTTAGAAAAGAAATTGAGAAAACAAAAGCCCTCAATCTCAGATTTGCTAAAGGATCTGAAACTTTAGATGAGATTATCAAAGTGCAGCGTTCTCCTCTAATCAAGATAGGTCTCAGATATTCCGAAGAAGCATCTCAAGCTCAGAAGCAAGCATAGAAGCCATCCACCTCCAAAAGTTATCCTGATGCAGCAAGGAGAAGTGAACAAGTTGACAATTGACAACAAAAGCATAATGCAAATTACCAAGTAAATCGGGGGAAATCTACTTCAAGGATGAATAGAATCTTCAATCGACCACAGGTAAATCATTATGGCTCAAGAATGGATGTCAATGGAAACTGCAGTCATATGGTTGGAAGATTTGATAATCACAGGAATTTCTTCAATGGCCAATGTTTCTCTTGTCATAACTTTGGTCATAAAGCTGCTCAATGTGTTGCCTATAAGACCATCATGAATAGGGAAGCTCAAAAACAAAGGAGTATGATAGGAATCATGAAAAGAACCTCTTGAAAATGAAATAGAATGTTCTATCTGTAACAATTTCAGTCATGAATATTTTGAATGCAGAAGCAAGTTTCGGCAAACAACTCGGAAGGAGCCAACTTCATTGAGTTCCAAAACATGGAAAAAGAAAGAACCGCAACCAGAAAGATGTGGGATAGCCTTATATGCGGAAGGACAGGAAAATCAATGGTACAT
>APFE030018774.1:0-14381 GCA_000404065.3 Pinus taeda
TCTCTCTACCTTGCCTACGTGTACGCATCCCAAGCTCATTGTACCTGCGTACTTGTACGCTCTATAAGCCAAGGGATGGGTGCGTACTCCTGTAAAGGTCAAAAGGCGCGAGTTTCACCTTAAAAAAGTTACTTGTGGTCACTTCTAGAGCTTTCTAGAAGAGTGTTTGACGTGTATTGAGCGCCTCCAGATGGTTTATGCATCCCTATGATAGAGGAACTTATCCCATCAAGAGAGGAGCTACCCCATCCAAAAGAGGGAGTATCCCATTGATGTTGGAACTGAATAACTTCCTCTAGAACACTATAAATACAGGCATTGGGCCAGAGGAGGGGAGATTGATAGCTGAACATTCCAAAGGGTAAATGCTGCTGGAATTAAGACTTCCATTGTTAACTTGTGAGGAGAGATTACCATCCTTTCTTGTTGCCATATTGGAAGTGGGTGAGCTTGTCAAAGTAGAGGAAATCTCTTGTTGGACCCTGGGAGGAGCTTGCACAACACCAGGGCTCAGGTTGTAATGGTTCCTTTTTTGTTTCCTTAATACAAATAAGTCCATTCTTCTCAATGATTTGTTGTTAATAAATTATTTCATGTACTCCTTGGTCTATGTGATGAATATGCTTTGTTTTATGATGAATATTCAGGTGTTATGTAATAGTTTGCTTTGTTAGTGTATGCAGGTCTGAAAGTGAAGGAGGAGCTCATCTGGATCAGCAAGGCTGGACTGCTACAACAAGCGTTGGACCTAAGGTAAGATCGAAAACATTTGAATTCTCATAGAATAGTGTGTGTTTAGAGAAGGATTGCTCTTGTTTGGTTTGTTTGTCACTAGAGAGTCTTAGACTCCTAGGGAGGTTAGATTTGTCCGCAAATATAACTCTTTCCGCATGACAAGTACATTACAAGATGACTCAAATACATTTAATGAAGACTGAACCTAGTTACATTTTCCAGCACTCCCTCTTAACTAGGGAGGTATTCATCATATACAAGTACAAGGTACATCTCAAATATATGAACCATGAAAAAATTTAGGCATTGAAATGCCATGGACTATATTCCTAACCAAGGCAATCTATCCATTGATGTAATGCCCTATTTAATATTATCTTGCAAATTTTACTAAGTGTTTAAATTTCCTTAAATATGGGAACATACATACATTGGTGAAACTGTATTTGTTACTGATATAAATTTTGTTATTAATTCCAATTTACCTCCCCAATTAATTACCATATTTTATATTCATATCACATCCCCAAAAATCTCCTCTCACATTTACTTGGGAGAAGACATGGTCCTCTCCAATTAATTACCAATTTATATATTCATCTCTCATCCCCAAAACATTTACTTGGGATAAGACATAGTCCTCTTCAATTAATTACCAAATTTTATATTCATATCACATTCTCAAATGTCCTCCCAGATTTACTTAGGAGAAGACATGGTCCTCTCCAATTAATTACCAATTTATATATTCATCTCTCATCCCCAAAATATTTACTTGGGAGAAGACATGGTCCTCCCCAATTAAGTACCCAATTTTATATTCATATCACATTCCCAGATGTCCTCTCAGATTTACTTGGGAGAAGACATGGTCCTCTCCAATTAATTACCAATTTATATACTCATCTCTCATCCTAAAAATATTTACTTGGGAGAAGACATGGTCCTCTCCAATTAATTACCCAATTTTATATTCATATCACATTCCCAAATGTCCTCCCATGTTTACTTGGGAGAAGAGAAATCAAATGTAAGGATGAGGGAGAAGTTATGGCATTAATGAGAGGTGGTTGAGGTGGATAAGAGAAGGGGGCATAAAAGGATAAAGATGAGGGAAGGAAGGGGGATCCTTTGTCTTGCTTTGGTTTTGGTTGGGTTGTGGTTTTGGAGGAATTGTTTGAGAGAGAGGAGGGAAGTATTTTTTTATTTTGGACACATTACATCTGGTTGGACTTGGGCTCGGAGGGCTAGGGAACTTGTGGAGGTTCCTAGGCTAGGAAATACTTCTTAGTTGGTTGGGAGGTAAATCTAGTCGATATTCAAGAGGAGCATTCCAGCAGGAGAATCAGCTCAAGGGCATCTCCACTCGGCTATTGGTACAGGTATTCCTCTATGCATAGATTACTCATGTAAGTGATGGAATAAAAATGTTCGCTATTTAAATTGTAGGATTTAAATTTTAAATGGTAAATTATCATCGTTAAATGTCTTGTCAGAAAATAAATAATTTCCCTTTTATTGTATTTAAAATTAGGAAATATAGATATGGTAAAGAACCCTAAGAGGGGACCTTACACGTGGTATCAAAGCGGGTTCGAAATCTAGACCCAAGACCCACTAGACATGAATCTCCACTAATTTTTTATTTTTTTTTAAGTATGTGGAAATGATTTCTCCACCTTACTCTCAATAAGTCATTGTTTCAATATATTCAATGCATTGGCTTCTCATGTTTTGCTATCCTTAACTACCAATTCAAACAAAATCAATTATTTAGAAAAGACTCGTTCCATTTTAAATGGAAGTAGTTACAATGTTGACTGCCTATAACATTCAATCTGGATATTCAACTAGCACATATGGCACTGCGAGCTCATTTTCATAGTCCACCTAGAGTGGGGATATCTTATTGTAGCTCCCGGTCCAATAACTGACTGTGGTGCCCTTATGAAGACGATGGGATACTTTGGTATATTAGGAGAAGGAGTTGTTTTGCATGTATCAATTTCTTTAACATGGTCAACATAATTTTTACGAATACACGTTATCGCTCCAGAAAGTATAGGCATAGGAGCAAGCAATTTCACATCTTCTATTGGGATACCTGGCCCTTCAAGCTTTATACAATTGTGAAGAAAGTCCCAATGATTGATGACATCTATCATATTGTTAATATGAGATGTATCAATGTTAGCCGATAGGTTTACCACTTGTTCCAATGGCCAAATGGACCCATTACGAACAACTCCAACTTGACTTGTGTTTGGTTCTGTAACAAGCGTTGCCAATCTCAAAAATTTTGGTCTTCGAATTACCATTTGTTTTTTTTTGCTAAATCACCCTTCCAGTGACCATCAGCACCTCCAATTGTCTTAGTATCCTGAGCCTTAGCAAGCCTATTTTCCAATTCTTTGACTTTGGTCTCGATAATTTGAATCACGGCTGTGTGTTCTGGCAACTGGATCTTATGTTCCTGTTCAACCTTCATAATATGTGCTGCTTGATTCTTAGTTGTGCATTATGTTCTTCTTCATATTTCTATTTCTCTTGTAGCATTACACTCTCTGTTTTTAGATATACCTGCAATGCAAATGCAACTTTCCAAGTTTTTTTTTTTACTTCGTTGAATAAGATAAGAGATTGATCATCTGCCTCTTTCAGCGCTTTCTCTAAATGCATAACCTCTTGCCTTGCCTCTGAAAATTCCTTTTCTTTCATATATCTCATTGTGAGCTTCATTTACCAAATATCTCCCCTTCTTCATGGAATCATGATTTCAAAGACTTAGTTCAATATTTCGAGCTCTTGTAGCAAAATTTAGAGATGATATTGTCTCTTGTACTTATGCATGGTTGGGACTCATGTTAACAATAATCAAAGTATTGGAATCATCACTTAGAGAATCTGAGAGCGTTGGAGTGAGCCTTGAGTTGTCATAAGGGACGCGGTCCTTCTTTGATGTCAAAAAGAATAAAACATCCCCCAATGCAGACAATGATTTATGTGCATGCAACAACTCTTTGAAGTAGTCCCCATTAGCTTCCTCCTTAGGCAGACACCCAATTCTAGCTAAATCAACTAGCGAAATCTTGCTATATTGTCACTCCCCAGTGAGGCTGCTAGAAAATTGTATATGAATTGTAACAACCAAATGAGAATAGCCACATTCTTCAACATTCATGGCGTCCATTCCTCAGTTTTGTATTCCCAATTTTAGCACACCCAAAAGTCAGTCGGATTTTCAACTTTTCATGTTCAAGTTCAACAGAAAACTCTATTGGACCCATACACATTTTTGAGGGATTTCCATTGGTGTTGAAAAGAAAATCATGAACCTCCTCATTGGGGAGCTCAAACATTGTAACATGGAATTCGAATTTAGAAGAATATGTGTTAGCATTAGAAAAATCGAATAGCTCCTCAAACACCCTAAAATAAAGTTTGCGGTCATGGCTTGAACCTTCCATTGTATATGTTTCCCCAAAGCCATTTTGCCATAAGCAAATACAGAGATGTTTTATCCATTAAAAGTAGAATGTACTAAAGGTTAAACATCTTGAAAGAAATCCCCTTGACCAATAAGAAGTCCATAAACTCTATCAAAATCAAAATCCTTTTTAGAACTTGTAACAGGATCACCACCAAGATTTATTTGTATCGTAAAATCATTAGGAAATCTATTTTTCGTACCCCTCTCATCTTCAAACAAAGGGAAAACACGACAAAATACCCTTATATTTCCTTTTATAGTTACTAATTCATTAAATAGTTTCTTCTTTCTGTGACCAATGGAGCGATTCTAGCCTCAGTTTCTAGAGCAATATGATCTAGCTTGCAAGCTTTCTCCACAAGTGCACTCAAATACCATGTAAACCGAGTAATTCCATAGCAGCTATATCATCCTTAAGTCCCATGGTAATGGAATTCTTTTTCTTGTTGACTCCACAAGAACGGTTCCATCTCCATCCACATAAGAATAATGAGGCTGTGAACTGCAAATTTCTTCCAGCTTGCCAATCGGGGAAGTTTTTGTTCCATAGCATACACTAAAAGGTGTTTCATGTGTTGTGCCAAAAATATTATAAAATTTAATTCCATCTGGTAGCTTTGTTGTATCAAGGATTCGACGAGTTTCCAATGACCATTCAGAGATGGCCATGTGAATGGTACAGGTATTAACTTCCCATCATAGTTCAACATGTTTCCCTTCAGTGCCTTTTGTAATATTGAAATACTCTCGCTAGGACCATATGATTCTAGCTCAGCAGATGATTCCCCTTCCTTTGTATATTCCTTACGCCAAATTTGTATTTGCGGCAGTTTGTTCCAACTGAACTCTATATTTGACATCATCTCATATATTGATGGGCATTCAATCAACAGTTGATGCATGGTCCAGCAAGATATAAACAGGCAGCTCTCTAACCCATAAAAAAATTTCATACCACTCAAAGACAATCACTAATGACACCTGGACAACCTTGCAAAGGACTAGCAATGCAGACCCATGTGCTTACATAGTTCTCAAATACATCTGGATACAGTGAAAGAAAACACTTGACAAGAAATCTACCCATCGAATGAGAAACTATGTTCACTTTCTTTCCACCAGAAGCCTTGTAAGTTGCCTTTAGTTTTTCTTTTAATCCACCCATTGATTTGGTAATTTTGTTGCTTTTCCGAAAGTCAAATCCACAGCCAAATATTGTGACCCACTTTTCGTAACCCCAGTCAAGTAGTGTATCAATCAGATCATGAAAATAGTACAATTCCTTAATGTGAAGAAGTTTTGGTAGCCATTAAGGATCCAATATTTCAATTGCATAAAGACCATAGTCATAATCTGGCACTTCAATTTAATATTGGGATCCTAAGGCTCTGCATAGCGTGTTTTATGATACCTTGATCCATCACTAAACTCAATTTTATTATCGCAAAAGCCTTTTGTTGTAGCAATGTCTAGGCATTTTTTTTGTATGTAAGAGAGAACACTATGAATCAAGTATGTGAGGTTGAAATTGAAATTTTCATATCCACTATTTCTTAGAGGGTAGTTTGAATGAATTTTTTGAAAGCGTGTGATCAAATTTCTCATTAAATATTCATATTGTAGGATGTCACTATGCGATAGTAGTTTATATGTGTTCAAAATTGTAGTTGAAAAAAAATAATAAAAAATATATATATATATATTATATATAATATATTTATATATTATAAATATTATATATATATATTATATATTATATTATAGGTTTTACTAGCCTATGTTAAGTGTTCTATTTTCCATGTTGCATTCATTGCTAAGAATCTTACTTCTTTGGTTACTTCTCATTCACATGAAAGTTTCCTTGTGTTAATTCCTTGAGAAGATAAAATGAATCCATGCTTTTGGCTTATGATAATGTTGTGTATAGCGATCCATGTGTCGATATCCTAGTTGGATCAAATGCATATCTATCTAAATTAAAGCCTTGAGTTCTATGTATCATTTGAACACATGCTAACTAAATTGGAAATTGTTTCCATACCATGAATTAAGATTGTACCCAGGGACATAGAAATATTTTTACAATGCACATGAATAGGGTCCAAGTTGGTAGTGTATATTTGTCACATAAGTCATGATATTTGTTCTTTAACAATTGTCCAATGCTTAGAACTATAAATTTTACCCAAACAACATCTAGGTTTGTCGTTTTCTTTGTATATGCCTTCAATGTTCCATCAACACTAATGACAAGGCCATCTTTTATGTTGTGGTTCCATGAATATAGATCATCTAAAACATTTCATTTGATTATTATTTTCAAGCATGTAGCACTAGCCATTCTATATACATCAATTGGATAGTATACATCTAAAAATAATGTCAATATTGAGTTGACTGAGACAACTAGGCACACACCTTGAAAACTAACCTAATATTGTTGATGAAATCTCAAAAGGGCACCTAGTTATAATAATGTGATTAAAAATGGTAAGTTAATGATTATGTGAATGCTCAAAATGTATATTATGGATTCAGTATGATTGTTTAGGGATATCTAAGGATATTTTAGGGTGACTAGCACAACGTGGTAGCACTTGATTAGATAGCAATGGGGGAGGATTTAGTAGACCCGCAGTTATCATCTCTATATTAGAAATAGTCGTTTACAATTATAACAAAAGGAAAACTTGCATCTATCATTATGCAAAACATGTGTGAACCGAGTAAGAATTGAGAAGGCCCTAAGTTGTGCTAATAAGTCTTAAGTATCATGCAGATTTTGAACAATTCAAAATGGTGAGGACGCGAAGAAATCAAGGTCACGGAGAGTCATCACAAGGACATCCTACAAATAACCCATTACCTTCACCAGAGTTGACTATCATCTTGCATTCCCTAGAAGCAATTAATGAGACCCTAAAAGGGCGCCAAACAAATGAAGTGGAAGTGGAACACCCTCCATCAGGGTTAGGGAATCTCAAGGGATCTATAGACTCTAATAGAGGACCTCCAATCGAGGACATTACTAGGGAGCTCCAGAAGATTAAACTCTCGGAGTTTGCAGGAGGCCATGCCAGCGAACGTGCAAAAGCCTGGTTAGAAGGAATGAGAAGATGCTTCACACTAAGGGATTACAATTCTAATTCAAAAGCTAAAATAGCAATATTCCAACTCAAAGATAGTGCTCTGAATTGGCGGGGTAACTTGGAGTGTCAACTACACCTCACTCTAGACACAGTTACTTGGGAATTATTTGAGGAGAGATTCAGGAAAAATTACCTGCCAGCATATTATGAAGAATAGCAAGTAGGAGCCTTCCATGTCTTAGTACAGGGAAATCATACGGTGGAGGAATATGAAATTAGATTCATGGAATTGGTCAAGTATGTCTCTTACATGGATACTAACCAGTGCCAAGCAAATCATTTTATTTATGGATTGAACCCTAAGATTAAGGCAATGGTTCAAATGTGGAAACCATCCTCAGTTGCATAAGCTGTGGAACAGGCTCGTTATGTCGAAGAAAACTTAGACTTAAAGGGTGAAAACAAAACCATTTTTCCATGCCAACCAAGATTTATGGAGAAGGCCCCTCGTACCTTCCAAAGGGGGGGAAGTTTGAGGCCACCACCATATGGAAACAGGGTGGTACCCAGAGCACTGATAGTGGGGATTTCAATGGTTGCTAGCGCAGCTTCACCCGCATCTTCAAGGGTGCGTTCAAACCAAGGCCATACGCGAGGAGCAACGAGTAGGGGCAGGGGTCCCAAGGGAAGGAACTCTTTCCAAAGAACTCCACAACATTCGGTTCAAGGTCTACCGCGCATCACTTGTTTGGGATGCAGAGGACCTCATTACCAGCGAGACTGCCCTGAGTTATAAGCTGGTAACAATCATAGAGAAGGAAAATCACCAGGGGGGGGAGGGGGAGTAGCCACCATCGAATCTATGCAGCAATTGATAACCAACAAGTAAAAGTTAAAATTTTGTTTCATTCTGGTGCTACATAGAGTTTCATTTCACCAGTTGCATTAGAAAACTGTGGGTTGGCAGCCTATGAGCACGATGAATTTAAACAAGTTGAGATGTCTTCTAGGATAAAACAAGCAGTAGGACCTAGTGTTGACCAATTTCAGGTAAACCTCGGGGTGTATATGACTAAGTTGAAGGCATAGGTCACAGCATTGGGGACGTATGATGTAATTATTGGAATGGACTGGCTAGAAGCTCATCGAGCTTTGGTAGACTGTTTCAAGAAGAAAGTGATTTGTTTAGATGATGAAGGTAGGCCAATTGAGATCTTTGGAATCAAGAGGGGAGTGTCGCTACGTTTCATATCCATGATGAAAGTAAAACGTTGTCTCCGACAAGGTTGCAAACTATATGTGGTCGAGGCTGGAAGTGACCAGAAAGGACTCTTCCTAGATCAACAACTAATTTTGTGAGAATTCCAGGATGTTTTTCCTATGGAATTGCATGGATTACCTCCTGTAAGGGAGATTGATTTCACAATCGAACTAAAGCCTAGTGCAGAACCAATATCTAAGACACCCTATAAGATGACAACTCCATAACTTTGTGAGTTACAAATGCAGTCAAAAGAGATCTTAGACTTGGGATTTATCAGACCTAGTATTTCACCTTGGGGTGCACCAGTGATTTTGTCAAGAAGAAGGATGGTTCCTCGCAGCTATGCATAGATTATAGAGACTTAAATAGAGCCACAATAAAAAAATAGGTACTCGGTACCTCGAATAGATGACTTATTTGATCAAATGAAGGGAGCAACAGTTTTCTCAAAGATCGATCTACGATCTGGATACCACCAATTGAGGATTAAGGAGGAGGACATCTCAAAAACTACATTTCGAACTCGGTTTGGGCACTATGAGTTCGTAGTTGTTCCATTTGGTTTAACCAATGCACCAGCAATATTCATGAGCCTCATGAATGGTGTGTTCAGGAAGTATTTGGACCAATTTGTGCAAGTCTTCCTCGACGACATTCTTGTGTATTCCAAGAATGAAGAGGAGAATGAAAAGCACCTAAGGGTGGTAATGAATTGCTTAAGGGAAAATAATTTGTATGGGAAATTGTCAAAATGTTCCTTCTTTCAAAAGAAAGTTCATTACCTTGGGCACATCATTTCAGGAGAAGGGATTTCAGTTGACCCGGAAAAGTTGAAGGCCATAATGGATTGGCTAGTACCAAAAATGCCCATGAGGTACGTAGTTTTATGGGGTTAGCAGGGTATTATTGCAGGTTTGTGGAAGGGTTTTCAAGGATTGCAAAACCCATCACCACATTCCAACGAAAGGAGGTCAGGTATGAATGGGCATATGAATGTGACACTGCCTTCATAGAACTAAAGAGGTTACTAACTAGTGCACCTATCCTTCGAGTACTAGACATGGAAAAAGACTTCACTGTCTGCACCGATGCTTTGGCGCAAGGATTGGGTGCAGTATTGATGCAAGAAGGCAAAGTAATAGCTTACGCATCTAGAAAATTGAAGAAACATGAAGAGTTGTATGCTACCCATGACTTAAAATTAGCAACAGTGATGTTAGCCTTGAAACTGTGGAGACACTACCTCATTGGGAGAATATTTGAGTTAAGAACAGATCATCAAAGCCTAAAGCATCTCTTCACTCAAAGGGATTTGAATGCCAGACAAAGGCAGTGGAGTGAATTCATGAGTGAGTATGATTTTGAGATCTCATACATCAAGGGAAGGGAAAATGTGGTGGCATATGCACTAAGCAGGAGACCACGAACCTTCTCCCTAGTAGCCTTAAAGGTAAATTTAAGGGAACATGTGTTGGAGAAACTCTTTGAAGATAGTTGGTATCTAAAGGTCATCTCAGCACTCCAGAGTGGGAAGCAGATAGAACCAAAGTTTGATGGATATGTCCTTTAACCAGATGGGCTATTGAGATTTCAAGGGAGAATGTACGTACCTAAGGAAGGGGGTGTAAGAAGAACCATACTCGAAGAGTCACATAGAGCACTCTATTGTGCATATCCTGGAGTAAAGAAGATGTATGCAGACACGAAGAAACTCTTCTTTTGGGTAGGCACGAAGCACGACATAGTTTATTTTGTCACCAAATGTCTTGAATGCCAGCAAGTGAAGGTTGATCATCACCATCCAGCAGGACTCCTACAACCTCATGACATCCCTATATCTAAATGGGAGGTAATTTCCATGGATTTTGTTGTGGGTTTGCCACTCACTTCATAGAGGCATAGTGTTATAATGGTTATAGTTGATAAATTGACCAAAAGTGCCCATCTCATTCGAGTAAGAGACACTTACGATGTTACTGATGTGGTACGAGTGTTTATAAGTGAAGTTATTCAACTACACGGCTTACCCACAAAGATCATTTCTGATAGAGACTCTTGAATTACATATAGGTTTTAGACAAGTTTGCAATCAACACTAGGGGCTCAGTTGAACTTGAGCACTGCATATCATCCAGAAACAGATGGGAAGATTGAAAGAGTAAATCAGGTTATGGAAGACATGCTTAGGATGTATGTCATGGATAATCAGACTCAATGGGAAAGGTACTTACCATTGGTAGAGTTTGCCTATAATAACAATTACCACAGTTCAATCGGGATGCCTCCTTATCAATCTCTATATGGAAGGCCATGTAGGACATCGTTGAGTTGGGAAAAGTTGGAGGACCGAGTAATAGTTGGGCCAAAATTAGTTCAAGAAATGGATGAATAGGTAAAGCAGATTCGACAAAGGTTAAAGGAAGCACAAGATAGACAGAAGCGTTATGCTCACTCACATAGGAGTGATCGTAGTTATGAAGTAGGGGACCAAGTTTTTATCCGTATCTGACTCAACAAAAGCACCATGGGGTTTGGGAAGGGGATGAAATTTTCACCTCAGTTCGTAGGACCTTTTAGGATCAAGGAGAAGATTGGGCCAATTGCATATCGTTTTGTACTGCCACCCCGTTTGCATAAAACTCGTGATGTTTTTCATGTATCTATTTTACGAAATTATGTTTCTGATGAATCTCACAAACTGGATTGGAGGGAATTGTAGGTCTCGGACATGGGAACCGTAGTAGTTTAACCATTACACATATTGGACCATAGAGTTCGACAACTCAGATGTCACACGGTGGACCAAGTTAAGGTGTAGTGGGACAAGTATAGCCTAGGATCTACTACCTAGGAGGATGCAGAGACTATACGTCGGGACTACCCCTCACTTTTTGAGCATCTGTGATGCCCATTTTTTACTTAGACAGCTACCTATGTTAAGGTTCTATTTTTCATTTCCATGTTATTTATTTATGAACATTATGTAATATTGATGCATTTGGTTGGACACGTGAAACTACTTATATAAATCAATTGATGGATTTGGTATTGATGATGGAAATGGTTGATGTATGGCCTAAATGTATGACTCACTTAGCGATGAATTATCTAGTGCGTGACTTATTAGAATTATTTTGTTTCATATATGGCCATAGTGGATATGATTTGTTTAAATGAATGACTTAGTGAATTTATGATTTATTTCTAGTATGAACTGCAAGATTGACACATGGATACTAGACATAATAACATGATGATTAAGGATCACGTATATATCTTGTTGTTATATAAATGCATGAATGAGAGCTAACCTGCAGGTTGGAAAGAACTATATGATAGTCGAGATCTACTCTTCCATTGAGGGAAGGTAGAGACATCTCATGGGGAAAGGTATAATGTACATTGTTCTATTACATTTGGTATCCATTGATATGCACTCTTATGACATGAGTAAAATTTAAATGACAGGTGACAAGACAACTTGACTAGATTATTTGATGACAAGTCCAACCAACGCTGTAGTGTGGTCCATATTAGGGCGTTGACCCTACTTGTGAGGATGGGTGGAGGTATTTCCCACCATGTAACCTCCAAACCTAGAATTGTGGGAGGGCAGTGGTTGACACGCTCCCCTAGACATGTGATGACGATTGTCGGTTTCCTGTTGGGGAAGTTACGTCGATATAGTCGATGTTTCCGCCATGATGGTTTTATCAGTGGTTAGATTTGTATCGCTGATGCCACTGTATATAGCAGCAGAGGATGGATAGGGTGGGAATGGAAGTAGATCAGGAGGGATAGGAGGATATAAATCAGTGGGAGATTCTTGATGGGAAGTAATATCATTGTCTGGCTTATCAAATTTTACTACTATAACTTTCTCTCCATTTGTTATGCCTTATTGCCAAACTGCTTCGAACTCTTGTATATTTTACACTCTAGCTTTAGGACAAAGTTTTCTGAAGGAGGAGTGTATGTAATGCCCTATTTAATCTTATCTTGCTGATTTTACTAAGTGTTTAAATTTCCTTAAATGTGGACTTATAATTATCAAGAAATATTGTTACATACCTACATTAGTGAAACTGTAAATTTTTTACTGATATAAATTTGGTTATTATTCCCAATTTACCTCCCCAATTAATTACCCAATTTTATATTCATATCACATCCCCAAAAATCTCCTCTCACATTTACTTGGGATAAGACATGGTCCTCTCCAATTAATTACCAATTTATATATTCATCTCTCATCCCCAAAATATTTACTTGGGAGAAGACATAGTCCTCCATAATTAATTACCTAATTTTATGTTCATATCGCATTCCCAAATGTCCTCTCATATTTACTTAGGAGAAGACATGGTCCTCTCCAATTAATTACCAATTTATATATTCATCTCTCATCCCCAAAATATGTACTTGGGAAAAGACATGGTCCTCCCAAATTAATTAACCAATTTTATATTCATATCACATTCCCAAATGTCCTCTCTGATTTACTTGGGAGAAGACATGGTCCTCTCCAATTAATTACCAATTTATATACTCATCTCTCATCCCCAAAATATTTACTTGGGAGAAGACATAGTCCTCTCCAATTAATTACCCAATTTTATATTCATATCACATTCCCAAATTTCCTCTTATGTTTACTTGGGAGAAGAGAAGTCAAATGTAAGGATGAGGGAGAAGTTATGGCATTAATGAGAGGTGGTTGAGGTGGAGAAGAAAAGGGGGCATTAAAGGGGAAAGATGAGGGAAGGAAGGGGGGTCCTTGGTCTTGCTTTGGTTTTGGTTGGGCTATGGTTTTGGAGGAATTGTTTGAGAGAGGAGGGGAGTATTGTTTTATTTTGGACACGCTACATCTGGTTGGACTTGGGCTCGGAGGGCTAGGGAACCTGTGGAGGTTTTCTAGGCTAGGAAATACTTCCTAGTTGGCTGGGAGGTAAATCCAGTCAGTAGTCAAGAGGAGCATTTCAGCAGGAGCAACAGCGCAAGGGCATCTCCACCGCGTTATCGGTACAGGTATTCCTCTATGCATAGATTACTCATCTAAGTGATGGAATTAAAATGTTCGCTATTTAAATTGTAGGATTTAAATTTTAAATGGTAAATTATCATTGTTAAATGTCTTTTCAGAAAATAAATAATTGCCCTTTTATTTCATTTAAAATAAAAAATATATAGATATGGTAAAGGACCCTAAGAGGGGACCTTACAATTGGTCTCTCAACAATTTAGGCACTGTAATACAACGCACTAGATTCTTGACCAAGGAAATCTATCCGGGCGCGACTAATATGGACTCAAGATTTTAGCCTCTGTAGGTACCATCAGGCTTACTTGCTAACCACCAACCCAAAAATCTAGGTGTGTATCCAAAAAAAAATAGAGCTCTATAATCAACACCACATTTTCCAACTTCGTGACCTAGACATCAACACAAAGTGTCGGCCAAATGTCCTCCTAGGAAAAGCTTCACTCATAAAGGCTCAACACTCCTTGATCTAGCAGATCAAGAATAACCAATCTCTCCCATTCAAATTGATTGGTAACCATCATGCTACCAAAAAGCTTCTAGAGATTCACCTGTACAAATATAACCCCAATCAATAATATACGTTCACATGTACATAATCAACTACAAACCTTCGGGGTTTTCCTGATGTTGCTTCTCAACATGGTAGGCCTATCAACTGAATTTTTTAACTTCACATACAACAACATATCCTTCAAACTTCTTCTCCAATCAAAACTATGTTATGCCCTTCCTCTCAACCAAGGAGCTTCCTAGGCTCCC
>APFE030018780.1:0-46731 GCA_000404065.3 Pinus taeda
CTCTTTCTCAAGGCTCATGCTTTAGGGGGCATCTGTTACGCAGTAATTTGTCACCATCGGCCACCGTCCTTGTCGCACCCCCACTGTCACACATTGGAGGACACATTTATGGACCTATGACCAGTGACATAACTTGAAAACACTTGCATTGAGGCCTCCTGAGTATGAAGTTCATAACTCTGAAGACACCTTCTGAAGATTAGCCTTGGAAAATGCGTTTTTCCCATTAGCGCGGGACCATAGTGTATTACCCCGCGCCAATGGCTCAGTCCTTACAAAGAGGGCGCGCCCATAAGCGCTCTGTCCCAGAGCACGGCCCGCGCCACACAAATTAGGCATGATTTTTGGCCAGCGCATGTTAGAATTCTTTTTCCCTTGCGACTCACTCAGTTCCCTGAAGGAAAAAGCCCACAAAAGCATCCGGGTTTCGGCTTTCTATCCAAGGCAATGGCTATTATGAGACATTTCCAAAACTCAGAATGTGTCCACATACAATGTATATCTCCTCTCCCATTATCTATAAAAGCCTGTCTCCCCATAATGAATAGGCTAGTTTTTGGAGGCTAAAGCAAAAGAGCAAACAAGCTAGTGTGAGAGAGATACTTTTTGAGCTAAAAGTTGAAAGTAAGGTTATGCTGTCAGATTGTTGAGAGAGAAAGTGTCTTTACAAGACGTGTCAGACTGACTTCCCACCCAGCTAGAGGAGTTTTACAGTGTCAAGCCTTAAGTGGTTGTAATTTCTTCTCTCATTTCTATTTAATGCAAAGCGACTGTCATTATGGTTTCATTCATGTGTTACATCGGTGATATGTGAATTGTATCTTGCTTGACTGGTACATAGCTATATGTTTTTGGATTTTATGCTTGTTGTGGTTTATTCTTCACTTGTGCAGGTATCTATGTGCGAATAGCGACCGGCCGGAGATAGAGGATAGGAGCGACACTTCCCCCCCAACAAACAAGCGTTGGATCCCAGGTTGGTCTCCTAGATCGACTTTTAAATTATATAGCTAGAAACTTGCATGCAGTGTGATTGATTGTTGCTAGACCCCTTTTGGGGCTAGTGGGATCCACCTCTGTCCACAGAGGGGATTTACCTCCGCAACAATTTGTATAGTCATAGGTTTGGCATATAACAACAAACTCAAATAGTAAAGTTTCAGGGTCCTCTATGGTTAGGCCACGGAAATGAGGTAGAGAAGAGGGGCTTATATTCTTCATCTTAGTGTCCCCATTGGTTTCCCTGTCAGAGAAGGCACCCTCAATTCTCTCTCTATTTCCTCTATCATTTCGATTTTCAACCATTGGTTCAGTAGCAATGGGTTCTTCTTCTTCTTCTTCTTCCCCTATAGGTTCTTCAAATATGTCAGGTTGCTCACCTAAAGGTTCCTCCAGTTCACAGCCACTGAAGAAGAGAGAAGGTTGGCTATTGGATGTAGTGGGGGTATTTGGCAAGAATTTCCCTAAATTGTCCCTATTCCTTTAAGGCATGAAAGGAAATGTTTTTGGGGGATTTTATAGGATTTTTTTTAAGAAGGAAAGTAGTTTTTAGAAATGAAATTCCTGATTGAATGAAAAATACTGACAGAAATAAAATTTGCTAACTGAATTGAAATTCTACTTGCAGAATAGAAAGGAAAGCAGATAATGACAACTAAAGGAAATGAAGCTACTAGATTACTTTTGCAGAAATAAACTAATGGAAGAAAATTGAAGACTAGAAATAGAAGAAAAGAAAGCATTACTCACATTCTACTCAGACACCTCCCTGGCAACGGTGCCAAAAAGCGATGAGTGCCAATATTGTAGCAAGGATGTTGCAACTCCTGGGCTACCAACTTTACTTATCAACCTGGGGTTTGTACAAACTTGGAGGTGACAGTGCTACATGCACAAGTAGAAGTGAAGGTCCTTCCTATTGTCACTTGTTCATCTGGCGAGAGACCCCAGGGGTTCCAAGCCAGACTTCTATAGAGTTAGAAGAAGCTTGATTCTTTGATGGAAGAAGAGCACATCTATTCTAGGAGAGCTACTCTACTACAGTAATGAAGAAAACAACATGTAATGCTAATTAACACCGTATCCTAATCTACCATTTAAACATCAATGCTAAGCAGAATTTCTAAATCAACACTAACCTAATGTTGTTATCTAAGTTACAGAAGTAAAGAGCATCAAACCAAACTAATGTGTAAGCAAGGAAACTAAACTAAATCTATTTTCACGTTTTTGGTTTTTTTAATAAAATCAACATGCAAGGAATTAAGCGGAAGAGCAAGCAAATATTGAAATTAGTGATAGGAGGACATAACCAAGTAGTAGTGCATGGGAACTGTTGGATCATTCAGGAACAATATGAACAGAAGATGAGTGGCGGAGATCTTATCGCAGGAGATTACATGAATAAATGGATGAATAGGACTAACGGGAGATGAATGGTGGGGATCTTATCGCATAGGTTAAGTCAATAGATGGACAACAGTACTAACGAGAGATGAATGGCAGAGATATTATCACGGGGATTAACTAAATATATGGATGGATCACATTAAGTCATGTGGCGAAAGAAGGAAAAAAATGTGCAGAATGATGAAGTGGTTTTGTAGGTGGTAAGCAGTTTCTCGCGCGCCCTCAAAGCTGTAAGATGTATTTCTAATTTTCATGCGATTAGCCTAAGTGAGTGACACATAGCATGGGAAAACCACTTTTCTCGTGTGCTCTCGGGTGGATACCGGTCGTGCACGAATTCACGCAAGATTGCGGGATAGCTGCTGGATCATGTGGGATTGATCAATGGTGGAGATCGGCCAAGCTAGTTGGTGATCGAGTGACACGATAGCCATTGGATCAAGAGTGAAATAGATCAATGGTGGAGATTTGTAGTGCATAAGGTAGGTGGAAGGATTCACAATAGCTATTGGATCAAGCTAGATAGATCGACGGTGGAGATCTGGAGTGCATAAATTCAAGTATTGAAATGAATCGGATGGTGATTGGTTAGGTTTATTGTGGATTGGATGGTAAGGAAATCTACGGGTATAATCTGATCAAGAGGTGTTTTATTAGCTTCCGCTTAAGCATTTCATGCTGAAGGAAATGAGCATATGAGAAAAAAGTGATGGAAAGAGACAACAATGAAATGAACCTCGTACTGGATCAAGACAACAAACTTCACTCAAGAACTCTTGGCTAACCTGCTAATTGAAAGAAGGCACAAATCGAAGCAAACTAAAACACAACTAATATATGCTACACTATTGTAATGGAAATGAATCTACTTAAGAAAACGAATGATTAAATCATGAATCTATGCGCTACACTGATGTAATGGAAATGTAACTACTTAAACAAATGAATGATTAAACCATGAATCTATGGTAGCATACATATACAATAAAGAGGATCCTTAGCTACTAGGGTTGGGCCCTAACTCAAGAGCTTTAGCCCTCTGAGCTAACTTAGTGTTGGCTCAAAACAAAACTCATTCTTATTATCAAAAAAATGGATTACATCAAAAATTGTCACAAGTCTTGCAGCTCGAAAGTAAAGTAGAGTTTTACAATCAAAAGTCCAAATACTACTGAGGTCCTAGGCCCCTCTACTTATACAAATGAAGTCTCTAAGAAATTCCTTAAAATTAGGGAGGCTCGTCTCCCAAACCTGAGATAAAATGGTGCTTTGACTTTGACTTTCTCGGTTGCCTTCTAGTCCTTGTGATTTGGCTGTTTGCACTCCGAGCTGATGGAGGAATACGTGAATGGAGGGGTAGTAAATGAGGAGGATTTACCTCCTATAATTCATCTCCCTTGTCCCATTCACGTTTTGACCAAGGTATTTTCCAAAATTCCTTGCTTTTATCCTTTAATCCTGCATTAAATGCACATTAGACCACAAAGAAAAATATCCAACTCTAACTCATCTCATAAACAAAATATAATCAAAAGTATGCAATAAGTTGTGAGAAGAGTTGGTTTGACTAAGCTAGGAGTTGAATTAAGGCCCATATAATTACCTAATGATGAGGCTCATCAATCGCGGAGCTAAAAGACCACGAATAGTTCCCTTTATAGGTAATCAATGAGCAGAAGATTAATAATGTACAGATGGCCCTGCAGCGAGACACCACCCTCACTTCCATGATGGAACTTACTAACACAATATGCGCATGATTAAGGCTATTAGGGAAGCCTGCCGAATGGTCCCTAAATCAGCCATTCCTGAGGATGCAAAGATAGATGAACATGTCTACAAGCTTGCTATAGGGGTGCACGATGCTCGCATAGAATTACCTAAGGTTCAACTAGAGTTGAACCTATAGATTGCATATTTGTAGTTAAAGGCCCAGTCTTCAACTCCGCCAGAAGAAAAGGAGCAACGTGCAATTGCTGTCACAGAGGCGATAACGATGGTAAATAGTGCAATAGCAAACTATACATTGTTGTTTGAATAGTCGTTCGAGGTCCTGACGAGTCTAAAGGAGGATCCTAATGTACAATTGTTGGAGATAGAGGCGTGAGAACTACAACAGCGCTATGACAAAGTGAAAGGTACAACGTGCATCGTCGCTCTCACATAGAGAGTGGCAAAGCTGTAGGAGGGAAAAACATTGAAGGAACAGGTAGATGCAGTGCAACACAAAGAGGCAATGTTGAATGTACGCTTGAAGATCTGGTTGGGTGAAGCTTATTCAGTCATGGCCTCCATTGAAGGCAAGCTTGTTAATCTGCAATCAACTCAATAGAAGCTTCAGGCTGATAGTTTAGGACTAGTAATAGAGCAGTTGGTTGAAGAAGTGAAGCAGGCGGCCGCCCAGTGCATCGCTGAAGTAGCAGTCATACACGTCGAGCTGGGAAGTCTTTGTGCCAAGATCTCCATGCCCGCAGAGTGACTCAATGGCGAGTCACCATGTCTTTGTTGGGGGCCTATTGGGAACGGGTTCCCCCAAAAGTAGTTTTGGGGATAAAATCCCATGTTTTGGGATAATTTTGTAATAAAGTTTTAAAGTCTCTGCATTTTGTGGTCACAGAGAATGAAGGTGTCAAGATTCATAAAGGGTTGTACACCCTTATGCTGTCAAGTGTCAAGTTGGCTGTAAAGATCCACCCATGGTCCGCAGACCATGGGATTGTATAAAAAGGAGCTAAGTAAGTAAGCTATAAGTAGTTAAGTATGGAAGAAAGTAGTGAAGTAGAGTGGAGAAGTCTAATTGTTCACGTATCTTAGCATAGGTAGAGGCTCTGTAACTGAGTGCGCGGACCTCTACAACTATGTGTGCAGGGTGGATAGAGTATGTATTAAGCTGAAATATATTAATAAAGAAAAGTATTATGCAATTACTTTGTATTTATTTCCTATTAATGCATTTGATTATATTGTGTTTTAAGTTGAATTTATAATGTTTATTTGATGCGTGAATATATGTGATTGTATTGGTTAATTGAACGCAAGTAAGGATATCAGTTTACGCAGCGCTAACTGTGATTGATTAGTAAGATAATTAAAACACTTAAGATAACTTGGGAACCTATATAATACATTGTCATAGCTGCGCGAAAGTACCTGGACCATGGGTTAGGGTTGCATGACTGTCAATCATACACCTTCGCAGAGGTACTTAAGGGTGGAATAAAGGGTAGACTGATATAACCTTAAGGCTTAGAAACCTGCACGAAAGTAGGGGTGAAGGGTATAAACCGACATCATGACCAACTCACGGTGTGGAAACTTGGTTCCAGCATCCCCCCATACTGCTTCAGGCGAGGCTTCGGTCCGCATTCGGCGGGCTGATGCCGAAAGGGCCAATAGTGTAGGTATTTTTTTGGCTAACTAACGTTGAACCTAGGTCAGGGCCCACAAAGCCAACAAAAGGGCAAGAATCATGCTCAATGGTACCTGGTTAGGACAAGAATTCTAGGCAGAGGTGTGGAGACTACGTGTTACCTAGTCAACAAATCACCTGCATCAGAGTTGGAGGATAAGACTCCACAAGAGGTATGGACTGGTAAGAAACCTTCTCTTTCACATCTAAGAGTATTTGGATGTGACACATATGTACATGTTCCAAAGGAGAAAAGAACAAAGTTGGATAGTAAATCTAAAAATTTCATCTTTATTGGGTATAAGGATGATTTAAAAGGTTATAAGCTTTGGAACCCAAAAACAAGGAAGGTGGTGTACAACTGAGATGTGGTGTTTAGAGAGGTGAAAGATGTTATTATAAATGAAGTTCTATGAAAGGGACCTAAGAAGATAGAGTTTGAGCTAAAGGAGAAAGAATCATACTCTACAACAGAAGAGGCATCAGAGGATGAAGAGCCACAAACTCCAGTTGTGAGAAGATCAGTTCGAGAAAGAAGGCAACGAGAAAGGTATAGTCCATATGCTTTATGTTCAAATATTTCTTTATCTATTACTGATGATGATCTCAGAACTATGAGGGAAGTAGTAAATTTAGAGGATGGAAAACTTTGGAAAGAGGCCATGGTTGATGAAATGGTGTCTTTGCACAAAAATGAGGCTTGGAATCTAGTGGATTTGTTGACTAGAAGGAATCCCATTGGAAACAAATGGGTGTTTAAGAAGAAGATGAATGCAGAAGGAAAGGTGGAGATATTTTTTCTCCTTTTTCCAAGGTAGTTTCTATTAGATTACTTTTATTTGTTTTTGTTGCTTTTGATTTTGAGGTAGAATAGATGGATGTGAATACAACATTTCTTCATAGGGATAGGAAAGAATAGATCTACATGAAGCAACCTGAAGGCTTTGCTATGAAGGGTAAACAAGAACTGGTATGCAAGTAAAAAAAGTCTTTGTATGGGTTAAGTAGTCACCATGGATGTGGTATCAGAAATTTGATACATTTATACGAGGACTTGCCTTCATTAAAAGAAAAGGCGATCAGTGTGTGTATTTTAAATTAATTGGTGACCATGTTATTTATCTGGTCTTATACGTGGATGATAAGTTGTTGGTTGTAAATGACCAAGAAATTATCTAGGATTTGAAGACCCAATTGTCCTCCAAATTCAACATGAAATATCTTGGTGCTACAAACTATATTTTGGGCATGGAAATTAAACGAGATCAGGAAAAAAGGAAGCTCTGGTTAAAGCAGAGAAAGTATGTCTAAACAATATTGCATAGGTTTAATATGCAGGACAACAAACCAATGAAGGTTCCCATTATTATAGGTGTAAAGTTATCTCTTGAAGAGTGTCCCAAGACACAAGAAGATGAAGAGGACATCTCCCTTGTTCCATATGCATGTGTAGTCAGTAGCTTGATATATGAAATGGTTTGTATTAGACGAGACATTGCACATGTAGTGGGAGTATTGAGAAGGTTTATGTCAAAACCAGTGAGGGAGCATTGGACAATAGTGAATCAAGTTTTTAGGTATTTGCGTGGCACCAGGGATTATGGTTTGTGCTACCAAGGAAGACCAGGATTGGATATAGTTTTGGACATCCGTGGCTTTGTTGATGCAGAATGGGCTGGAGATCTTGATCAGAGAAGATCTACAAGTGCAGATATGTTTAACCTATTTGTAGGTGGAGTCATTTGGATCGGTATGAGACAGTATGTAGTTTACCTTTCAACTATAGAGGCAAAATACATGGTAGCCACTCATGCAAGAAAGGGAGAATTTTGGTTGCAGAGATTGTGTTCAAGTATGGGGTTAGTATAGCGAGCTACAAGGATAGACTGTGACAACCAAAGTGCAATTTTCTTGGCAAAGAACCTTGCTTATCATTCAAAGACAAAGCACATTGATGTTCAGTTTCACTTTGTGAGGGATATGGTTGAGGAAAAAAAGGTGTTTCTAGTAAAGGTGGACACTTTAAATAATACTGCAGATGCATTGACAAAGACTACGAGAATTGAGAAGTTATCTTGGTGTAGAGAAATGTAGAGAAAAAATGGGCATTGTAGGGCTGGATCAATGACTAAGATCTCCTCTGGCCCCTTGTGGAAAGAAAACAACAATTGGGAGAATGTTGGGTTGTGTTATATTCTTTCCACGACTACCCCAACATGAGGGGGCACACGGGTGGCAGAAGCCCCCCTTGTACGTTGCACAGGTTGCTGCTGGAGGGTCACAGTAGAGTAGTAGCCCCCCTGCATAGGGTCTGGCAGCACCCCGGGAAATGTTTTTTGGACCTTATATTAGGTCGACGGACCTACCTATGGTTTTTTGCATAGATTTCGCACATGGTTTTTGGCATAATGGTTTTCTGTCCATGGTATTTTTTAGATTCAGTCAAGGCAACTAAGGTTATGTTCTAATCCAGGGTTAATGGATTGGGGTTTGTGGATGCTTCGACATGTATATATATGTATTGTAACATTCAAAGGAACATAATGAAAATCAATTTAGTAGTTCTGGTTTTGGGATCTTAGGGAAAATCTTTGTGTATATATGTTTTATGTTTTATGCTCTCGCCGTTGTTTATTTTATATTTTTAGAATTCTTATGCAGGTAATTTATATAAAGGGTTAAAACCTACATGAGCTGGACCCTCCATCTACGAGACTATAATGAGTGATTTTGTCATAAATTTTCATTAATATGTAGAAAGGAGGGGCTCTAAAAAGGGATAATGGATTATTAGTAGCACAAATATCCTCTTGAATAAGTCCTTCTGATTGAACATCTAGATAATTAATCAGTGTGGAAATTTTCCCTTCAAGGAATTCTTTTAACAGTTTCTATTGCTCGAGAATCATGGCCATGTCGAGTAATGAAACATCAACTTTTATACTGGCCATCTTAGTGATAATTTTAAAATCAGTCAATGAAGAGGGAAAATAAGAGGGGGAAGAATGTACATGTTATTTTGAAGTAGATTTATTTGTAGATGGGTGATTTTGAATGATATCCAAGGGTCTTTTAATTGAGTGTTATTTGGCAAATTGTTCTTTAGCGATTCTAGTTCTATATGCACTTCTTGTTTCAACTGCTAGAACATCATCCTCATCAACTTGATCGATATTCGCTACAATAGAATTGATTTTATTACCAAAGGTGATTTTCCTAGTAGCTTGACATACTTGACAAAATTTACAATCATGATGATATTCACAAAAATCGCACCATGGTCATGAGAGAAGGGAAGGGGTTTGATAGGCTTGTTGAGCCATGTGAATGTGTGAACCAATATGATTCAAAGGCTATAAGTTTAATCTCCATTCATGTGATATCAACCTATTTCTAATATGTTGCATAAGTTATAATATTGAGGCCATATCGGTTTGATTTGTTTGAGCTTCAAGAGGGAAAAATGTTCTCCTACATTGATCTTAGTATTATAAACATATTTGAAAATCATATTCCAAACTAGTGGCATTTTTTTCCTCAAGCCATTGATTGTAGATAGGAGGTAACACGATATAGTATTGCATCATAGCATCTTGATTCTATGGGAAAATTAATTTTAGGAAAGTCATTGTAAATCGTAGTAAAGTGCAGGTTAAAAGTATTAATGTTTTATCCTTTTGGGAAGGAAACATTGTTATAGCCATGTAATAAGTCATTAGGATTTTGTGGTTCCCCATAAGTAGCCTTGAACGAGTAACATAGCTCGTCCCAGGGGATAAAAGCGTTGTAACGAAATTAGAATAAATTGGTCGTGACCCTACTAGCTAAGCAATTAACAAATAATCACATAAAAGTATCATTGTTGTTTCCCCAATGTTCTGACAAGCATTTTAGAAAGCAATTAGGTGCTCATTAGCGGTAATTGTACCATTTTTAGAAAACTTAGGTGAATGATCTTCAAACATAGGAAGAGGTGCACTAGTAGGGGGAAGGTGCATAGGAGATTGAATGTGCTAGGGGGTGTTGTTAGCATCTCTTTCAAACTTAAAAAGCCCAAATTTCCTGAATGCCTTGTTAGGATTAGTGCCAGATGGATGTGGACTGAAGGGAGAGTATATAGATACAATAGAGATCGTTGGAGTTGTTGTTGAACTTGAACTGGATGAAGGTGAACTTGAGGAGATGCAACCTTGGGATCCACTTGAATATTGAATTTGTGTCCTAAACATGATCCTTCTAGTGGGTGAAGTAATTTGAGAAGAACTAGTAAGACCTTGAAGGAACTTTCGATGGCCTTTTACCTTTAAGATCATCCTATGTTTATGCATTTTGTTAATAGGAGTTTATTCAGGGCTATCACCTTTGATATGTTGGGAACTTCATGGTTTAGTACTCATGCAAGGTTAATGATGAAGATTGTGCATGTCTTAGCATTCACGTTCGTGTTCTTGATTAATGAGAACCTTGTGTTGATCAACTTTGTCAATTTCACGAGCTACGACACACGAGTTATGGTTCAATTATTAAATATTAGAAGTATTGTATAGGATGTAATCGAGCAATCAATTGGCAATGTTCTGTTGATCATTTAATTGATGGATTAGACTAGGTTGTATGTTTGACAATATGGTCATGGATTGACATAAGCGATACTCTTATTGGGAGGTAATTCAAGCACAGTTAAGATGCCTATGTTACAACCTTTGTCTCCACAAGGATTATTTTCTTTCTTCTAACTCAATTCCTTGGGAAATCATTTCCCACTTTCTAGCACATTCCTCATCAAAGGATGAATTTTAAAGAATAAAGTCAAGGAAAGAATGGAAAATATTAGTTTGGTCAAATATCCATAACCCTAGGTCAAGTTGTTCTAGAGATTGGATGGTTATAATTAAGACTGACTCAAAGAGAACTTAGGATTCTCTCCCCAATATTGACGCCAAAAGATGTTGATGGTTTTCTTTAGGATAAGGGAACTAAACTATACGAACTCCTTGAATTTTGTTATCACAACAAGATAATGAGACAGATTGCTTGGAATATACAAAATGAAGGAAGGTACTTGGGTGTTTTTTCTTTTACATTATCGAAAATTAAATGTAAATGTATAAATAAAAACTGATATATACACTTGTAATAGATATTCACAACATGATAAATGATCAACAATTATTAAAGGGAAATCAAAGAAAAATTAGCTTTAAAGTAACAACGAGCTAGTCATGATTCTAGGCCAAGAGCTTGAAATCCTATAGAGCATAAGCTATGAAAAATAATAGATGAATTTAACACAATGTGAGAGGCATATAGAAATTCATATTGTATAAAGAATAGGATGATTTTATTAAAAATGATACCCAAATCTCAATAGCAGTTCTAGACAAAGACAATTGACCAGTTCTAAGACTCAAACTACTCCAATGTATAGATTCATATACAACAACCAAGGAAAACCAATGAAAATTGTAACAAAGTGATCCTTCAAGCAATTTACATGAGTGGGAAACTTGCTTTATGTAGAAAAATTGTTGTTAACACTAACAAAATTAGAAATTAGAGCAATCAAAACATCAAATAAATGATTAGAAAACATGCAAGATACCTTCAGAAATCCTTAAATAAATGAGGGAATTCCCCTTAAATGGTCTCTCCATTAGAGATAGAACTAAGGTCAACTGTCTAATTTACAAAGAACAAAATCAGAGGAATAAAGAACAACCTACTTTTGTTGTAGCATGCCTCTCTTCACAACTTTCTCTCTCTTTCATTCATAGATCTCTCCTTCTTTGAAAGAGGCCTTGAGTGATTTTGACAATTTCGAATCTTAACAAATCAAATTACTTTTTTTCCTAATCAGTGTGATTAGGATTAAGGGGAGAGACTTCTAAAACCTAGTTTAGGAGTTTTTTAAGTTAAGTATTAGACACTAATAGGTGGGAACCTCATTAAAATTCAATTAGGCCTCATTTTCCTTATAAGTTAAATTGAAACCATGGATCTATTTATCTTATAAATTTTGACCAATAATAAACATAACAAAGTTATGCCATAACCATAATCCACCAAAATTAAATAAATGTGCATCACCATATAAAATCATCACATTGTAAACCAATAAAAAAAACCTTGTACCTCCATTCTAGGTTGTTCCTCCTTATGTCATCTTATAAGTAAAGTGGTGACACCATACTTGTTCTTCCAGTCTTTAAATATCATCAAAATATAACATAGCACCCAACACATAATCTGAAAATTATTTTTCTAACAACAGGTAAAAAACAATATCAACAAAACGTGACCTTTGCCATTAATAAAAACATAATTAATCCTCCTGCGTGTGAGAGGGGATTGATTCTGCTTGCTTCATTCCTTGTCATAAAGAAGATGACACTGAGTGTGATGATCCATGAGAAAAATGAGAAGAGTCAACTTGAGTATTTTGTCCATGCTCGCTAGAAGCAGACTAGGGGATGATATGGAGTTTAAGTGGTTGACCAACAAAATTAGGCAGGCCTCTGTGTTGTTGAGAATCTTTTCGTGTACATAAGGCATGATGTGAAGGAGGAGTAGACGGTTGGGGTGCAGCATGAGGCATATGTATAATACAAGAGGCAGTAAACTATAAGCGTGATGCATAAGTGTGACGAGGATGATGAGGAAGGTGCATATGTAGCCAACCTTTCCTTGAATGTAGAGGCAGTAAACTATAAGCGTGATGCATAAGTGTGATGAGGATGATGAGGAAGGTGCATATGTAGCCAACCTTTCCTTGAATGTAGAGGCAGTAAACTATAAGTGTGATGCATAAGTGTGACGAGGATGATGAGGAAGGTGCATATGTAGCCAACCTTTCCTTCCATGTAGAGGTTGTGTAAGAATGAGATATTCCCAACCATCATCATTCAGATTGACTAAAAGAGAAGATGTATGCGAGGGAACAAAACTATCAGCATTAGGAGACTGTTGAGAAATGACTTGTTGTGACTTAGGATGTGCTTACTAATTTTAAGGCAACCCTAATAGATTGGGCGAATTGGGCGTCTAAGGGTGTAATAACTCTCTTAATAATTGAGAATTTGCATTAAAATGAACTTAATCCTTGGTCCCATTTCCCCTATGAGACCTAGGTGTTGATTACTATTTGCACCCGTTTTGCTCTGTTTCTTCCCTTGTTTCTATTAGAAAAAATCATTCTACAATATATATTCACTCAATTACTTGCAGGTAATAAGAATATAAACTATTCATCAACAAATATCGGCAAATTGAGTTTTAAACATTGACTAGGATGATACATTAAAACGGAAAAGGAACAGATGTCGACAATTTATTTACAATCGTGTAAACCAAGTGAATGATTTAAATAAAAGGAAAGATACAATATTCCAGTATACGGGATGTATGATTTTCAGGCACACATCTAAAAGAAATAGCATCGAATTAACATCAAGCCATGGGACATATTAAGTTTTATTGAAGGAAAAACAAAAGCTCAATTCCATACAATCATTCATCAATCAAAACTTTCACAAAACACACATATACGAGACTGTATGGTATAGAATGAAAACCTCGACATGCGCCAATACTTATTTTCTGCAAGTCTTTTTACAAAGTGTAAACGGGAAGGAGGAGTGATATGTAATTTCTATACTGTGGAGAAGGATTAAAAAAGAATGCGTGTGAGAAAGCCAAGGTTTGTCGCAGTACCACCACGAGGGTTCTTTGTTAGAGAATCTAATTCTAACTATTTGTTAAGTGTCAAAATCATCTCTCCAAGTGTTTTTCATTTAGTCCAGTTTAAATGGAGTTTCCAATCATTTATTAGTGATATTTCCAATATAATCTTATTTAAATCATTTGTAATATAAAAAAGAAATCCTCTGTTCCATTGTTTTTGTTCCATGGTCTTAAAGCTTAGCATGCATGACATTCCTTGAGATTAGCAGAGAGGAATATAGGCTAGTCTTCATAAGACTGCAGCAGCAACTTGAGCGAAGAGAGAAGCTGAGAGAATAGGACTGCAGCAGCAACTTGAGCGAAGAGAGAAGCAGAGAGAATAGGTGAGTTGGCATAGCTGCGAGCGAAGAGAGAAGCAGAGAGAATAGGAGAGTTGGCATAAAACTCTTTGAGAGAGAAGAAAAGAGGAACAAGAAAAGTTTTTGCATGAAAGGTAGCACCCTACAACCTAGAAGGCGACGTTGTTAATGCGTACACAATTTACTATAACCAGGCTAGTCCAAAGAAATCCGCGTTAGTCCAAGGCGTTACTAACGGAGCAGAGAAAGTTTGAGATCCGCGTTAACTTCAGTCACTTGCACCTTTCTTGCTCAAACGTGGGTTCTTCACAACCCACAAAGTGTTACCCGTAATAAGTGTGCAGGAGGCACGAGGGAACAACAAAGAGGATTGGTACAACGATTCACTGGAAAAGTCAAGGTACATGAGTCAAATCATATCCGTCATTTTCTAATCTCTTAAACGGAGTATGCTATGATGAACGATGGCATCCTTTTTATAAAGAGTGAATTTTTTTTGAAGAAAATACTAATATGTTGTGTTAAAAAGGGATATATGTGAATTATTAAAGGCTAGTTTTCATAAGATTCTCTGAGAGAGCAGCAATCTGAGCGAAGAGAGAAGCAGAGAGAATAAGCGAGTTGGCATAAGACTCTCTGAAATAGAAGCAAAGGCTCGTAAAACGGTTCCATGCAAAAAGCTTCAATCAAACGAGTGAGCGCTAAGGAGGATAGCCCATGCAACGATGTGTGTATGAGGTGGAGGTAACAATCGTAAATTCAACCAATCAAAAATGGGCAATAGCCAATGTCACATTATGTTGAGGTGGACTAAGGCATGCATCAAATTTGCAGAGGTACAACTTCAACTAAATGACCATCATATCATTACCTCGGAATTAATTAACAAGAAGTCTATACAAACTTTTCCAAAAATATCATTACCCAAAAAACATAACCATGGAATAACCATAATCTATCTTTTCCACAAAAACTGAACCGTATTATATATCAAGCATCTAATATATAATATAATAGTGGTCTATCACAATACACATAACATGAGTCGCAACATAGCCATAGTCCATAAATATCATTGCATGCACCACAGTTAATCTCACATTCCGATGCGTAAGTCCTCAAGGAACAACGTTCGTTCGTGGTCGTTATACTTTATAAAGTTTTGAATCAGTTTATTAACATCGAGCCAAATAACATGTGCCACATACATACAAGTTTCTTCCAGAACCTATATATATATATATATATAAAATAAAACAACGCTGGAGTTATGAAAAATAGTATCCAACCAACCATATAGGCGATATAAATGTGGCACCTTATCAATAACAAATATATAAAAAAAAAAATTACCTATGTGAGATGCATGTCTTCAATCATTTTTATACAAGCAGGTAATATGACTCTTCCAATTGGTTGAATAAAAACAAGCAATTGATGATCGCTCAGTGAATCAATCGTGCCGTAAAGATAAACCTGCATCCTTGTGGCTATCATTTTCTTATGGGTCCCACCTATTAGGTCTATAGAGCATAACAGGTGGAAAAAAACACTGCCCAATGAGATAAACCAGGGCCACTATGTGTGGATATAAGTTCCATACTAGGGTGAGCAAAATATTGAACAAGAAAATTCACTTTGCTGCATGTTCAAGCCAGATCTTAGATATGGCTCAGGCCCTAGGTAAGGTAAGTCCCAGTAGTGGAGACACGTTGTGAAGCAGAGTCAAGGTGTAGAGGATATTGTAGAAGGAATGGACGACGGGGATTTACAGCCCAGTAGGGTCTAGTGCAGGTTGGACGAAGGTGTAGAGGATATACAGCCTATTAGGGTTTAGTGCACGTTGGAATAAGGTGTAGAGGATATTGTAGAAGGAATGGTCGACCTGAGATTGCAGGGTCTAGTGCATGTTGAACTTGATCGTCCAATTGTGAAACTGTAGGACTATTTTTTTTAAGAATTTTTATAAATAGATGCTATTGTTCCTTGCCATTTTCATTGTGTTTTTATCATAAGTTGGTTTATTTCAGATTTGAGGACTATTTTTTTTGAGAATTTTTATAAATAGATGCTATTGTTCCTTGCCATTTTCATTGTGTTTTTATCATAAGTTGGTTTATTTCAGATTTGAGGTTTTTTATGTTTTGGCTTCGGGCTAAGTGTGCGGCGAAATGAATTTTGGCTGACCACATGATACACCGCAAAAGTGAAGTAGTTATAATTCTTTAGCATTTTAAAAAATCACACTTCTTTTATTATTTTTTCTCCTTTTAAAAATCCACTTTTAATCTTTTCATAATTTATTGTTATGTTATTTAGATAGCAATAAATTTATTATGGCGTTTTATTTATGTTATTTTATATAAAACATATATTTTGAAAATACATATTAGAAATAAATTATTTAATTATATAAAAATATGGGTGAGTTTTTTCCTCTAAAAATCAACACTAGAAATAATTTTGTGTTTAGGAATGAACCACACTAGACTATTAGATGATTCAAAGCTTCCACAAATTTAATTTTTAATGTGATTGTTTTACTCAAAACAATTCTCAACATCTTAATATGAATCAGAGCTTCAATTCGGATATATAAAAATAATGTATATATTTAAATTTGACAATATTAATAAAAATCTATTTCTTTTCTAAATTGATAATAAATTAATATATGGTTGAAATAAGCCCAGGTGGGAGTTCAATTGGTGATCATATGTTATGAAGTGCTATTTAAATCCTAGGATTTAAGGTTCAATAACAATCTATTTCTTTTCCAAATTGATAATAAATTAATATATGGTTGAAATAAGCCTTGTGGAGATTCAATTGGTGATGATGTGTTATGAATTGTTATTTAAATCCTGTTTCAAGTTTCAAATCCCTATAGGCATTTATGTTTGCATAATATTTTTGAAAAAACATTTATAAATTAATAATCTTTTATTATTTGGAAAATATTATGGAAAGTAGAATTATTTTAAATTTATTTTATTTTAAAATTTTATTGTGTCTCAATAAATAAATAAAATATGTTTTCTTATAATTTTACTTTCACTTTTAAAATATACACTTATTTACAAAGAAAAATGTGTATATAATATTGCTTTATTAAATTGTGAAAAAATTTGAATATACATGATTTATTCTATTTAGAAAAATATTATGTTACTTTTTAGGAAATATATGTTATATGTATATGTATTGTATATGTATATTGTATATATATATATATATATTATATATAATATATATATATATATATAGATATATATATATTATATATATAAATATATTAGTGTAAACATACACAATTACTTTATCTTAAAAAAAGAATTTAAAACTTTTCCAATAAACATCAATAGTTGTCACATTCGAAATTATGAAGAATTTTTATTTTCAAAAAATTAGATTATTTTTAAATGTCATTTTTATATTTGAGGAAAAACTATAAGGAATTAATTTCATTTATAAAAAAAATTGTTATAATGGAACAATATCTTATTTCAACCTAGTCTAACCCTAAATCATTCCCAATAGATTTGTACATGGAAAATAATCAAACTTTAAATAAAATAATAAATTTAATTGGTAAGTTTAGGAATACCTAATCATGAAAAAATATGTATTGAATACATCCAAACTTTTTATTATTGCATCATGGTGGACTAATCTATCTTTTTGCAAGAGGAGATTCATTATTTATAATATTCTCTATGTCACATTTACATGATTCAATACCATGGGCAAATACCATGGGCAGATACCTCTTTCTCTTCATACCATGCGTCCTAGTTGTTAGTTGATTCCTAGGAACACATATGTATTCCTAGGAATGAGCACACATTCTTGTGGGCATGTGTTCTTGATGGTCTCATCCAGTGTCATTATTCGATTCACACTTTTTTTGTCAATTATGCATAATTCTTCTCAAGGTCTCATTAATTTCTTGCAACATGCTTTCATACAGTTCATGTTAGGTGTTTTCTTATTAGTATATATAGTTTATTTTGTTTGCCACACATGAAATATGTGATTAATTCTTGATATTGGGAGAAAAAAAGTATCCACTTTTTCATAGGGATTAGGACAAGTTATTATAACTAGGAAAAGGCTTACTCACCATGTAAGGGATATTAGTTGCAAAGGAGGAAATTGTCAACTTATTTTAAAATGTTGGAGATTCCATAGCCATCATCAAATCAATGAATGCTTTATGAAGTTGAAGGGAAATAAATTGACAAAAATTAGCATTTGGATTAAAAAGGATTCCAAATTTCTTTCACATTCATCCTATTTCCATGTCAAAAGACACCTCAAATAAGTGGCAGACGAGCGGGCTAACATATCTTCAAACATTGAGATTTGAATACATGTTATATCCCATAACTCTAAGTTAATATTGATGGTTTCTCATCACATTTATTCTCTCACAATTGAAAAAATAGTTCATCATTCCATTTGCATCAGTTTGGAAGATTGAATGATCCTTTGTAGTACCTTAAGCATGTGTTCATTAATCTTCATTTTGGTTGTCGAAGGATCAGATTATATTATGTGTTTCATAAATGGGATAATGGAGTGTGCAGGTGCTAAAATTGGGAAATAACACATCCTAGTTTTGGTGGGGATAAAAACATTGATATTCCCATTAATTCTCTTGGACCTCCCATCAACATTGTCCATGCAACCTTAGGGCTCAACCACATCTGCAAAGATTTGGTCTAAGGGGAACTTTCTATCTTTTAGGGAATCAACATTAACTTGTACAATGTATGTCTCCATTCGATGATTCTTCACTCTCTATCCCCTTTTGTAAACCTAGAATTTGTCCCTTTGTGTTAGGCATATCCTTTGATTAGCTTGATAAATTTTAAGTGAAGAAGTCTAGCCATATTATACTAGATCCTTCCCTTCTCTTAATCACTTATTTTCATTTTTTGGATCTTTTTAATTTTCAGCCCTTCTAGTTTTCAATCCTTTATTTTGTATCTTCTCAAGCCTATAATCACTAGGAAACAATTAAGGAAGGCTACCTCAAAAGCTTGTGGAACAATGCACAGAACAAGACAACGATTCATCTTGAGGTTTCTCTAGTTTATTGTAACTGTTACCGTTTCTTGGATTCAAATAGTTGTGTCTATCCTTAGCTCACTTCTATTTGTAATTCATCCTTAGGTTCAAGAAATACTAAAACTTTTAATGAAATTTCATCAAAGTATATAGGTTTGTATCCTTTAACCTTGTTGAAGTTCTTTCCTCCTTTGCAGATCCCAAAATGACTTCTCTTTAAAAGCCATAATCAAAGGTTTTCCTCATTAGGGATTGAGGTAATCTCTATTGAATAGAAAATCATCCCAACATGGACAAAAATGATATCAATGATTCTCAAATAATTTCAAGAAGTTGTAAAGAGCTAACTCAATTTAATAAGAAGAATCTTTTGCAAGCCTACTCCAAGACCAATGAATTGGAGCCCCATTGTATCACTGTAACAACCCTCAGTAAATATGTAAAAATTTTGTTTCACTGCAAATGGCTTGATAAAACTATGCGCCAAGAAAGGCGAAGGTGGATGGTAAAAACATAATGTTACTATTTTATGTAAATGAACTTATTGATTTTAAATTTGTAATACAATCTATGGACAACCATAAAACTATGGGGAAAAGGTGTTAAAAGAGAGTTTCATTTATCGGAAAATTAAGACAGTTATCCCCCCCTAGAGATAAATAATCTCAGTTGGGGCAAGGGAGCCAAGAGGATGAGAGGGAGGAAAAACTAAGGTGGCTTTAGAGACTTGGTACCTGGTTGAAGGAGGTCCAAGAGAGGATTTGAAGCTTCAAGCTTTGGAACCTGAAACATGATGTTGTTGAAGGTTGGAAGGATGTTGCTAATTGGGGTATCCTTGAGATGGTGGGTGGCAAGTGGGATCCTTAACATAGACTCATGAGTCTGACTTCCTAGGCTAGACTAGAAAGGCCTTGAGGCCTCTGGAAAAATTTTATTGGGTCGCTGTCAAGTAACTGTTCTGGGAAGAAACTAGCTTGGGGGGGAGTCCTATTGTGCAGACACAACACTCATCGGTTGGGTGGAGCACTCTTTTTCCAGGTGATTTTGTGACTGGGCTAGATTAAAGAAAAGATCAGTATTTCATATTGTTTTGTATTATTATCTCATGATCAGATGTTTCTATTTGTTGATGAATTAGTGAATATTTTTCAAACATAAAGAAATTGTGATGAATATATACCAACTGTTATGATTTGAGTTGATTTAAAAAAAAGAAAGGAAAAACCCTTTAAACCCAGGTTAGTTGCCAGACCTAACCGATTAACCAGCAGCTTAGAGAAATAGTCCTAAGTTCAAAAAAGAATGCTCGAATAATTCAAGCATGTCCTAGGGTGGGATCTCACTTATAAATTCTACATTAGCTAGAAGGAAAAAAGAAAGGATATAAATAAGAGATATCAATTATTACAAAGTTGAATGCTGGCAAATGAATTATATAACATGAACGCTATAAGTAAATGGGTTGTATAATGCTAAACTACTATAGCCATGACCATGTTTCAAGCTAATACAACCCAAAACAAGCATTATGTGCAAGATGGTTACAGTAATGACAACATTGTATAGCTTCTATGGTGAAACATTCATAAAGAATGGGAAGTAAAATTCAAAGTAAAATTATATAAATATTTGTTGGTGAAAAGGACAAGTGAAAAAAAAATATCAAAACTATTTAAGATAACAATTTATCTAATAAAATTCATACATTACAAGGAAAAGAAAGAACAATAGTTAGTACATAAAAAGATAATTTACTCTTAGGCCATGGACAAAGTAAAGTGATAGTGTATTAGATAGTTTTGCCACACATTCTTTTTAATAAAATAATGAGGGGTAACTACAAATGAACACATACAATTTACTCTTCACCGCTAGCCATAATAAATTATGAGAACCTTATGAGTTTTTGTATAGGGCCAGAGAATCGTGGTTGTGGCACTAATATAGTTTTGAATTATAACCCAAGTAAAAATTAATGTACAAAATACTTATTCCAAAGAAATTCTAATCGAAAAACTAAACACGGGACTCACAGACACCTAGAGACAAGCAAGAGTTTGATATTAAAACTTTTAAAACCCACAATGTTGCAACTGAATTGGACCCTTGGAAATCAGGAAGAGAGCCTCACCTGCAAGGCCACCAAGTTAAATTATGTCAGATTATTGAATGAAAATAAAATAAAATAAAACAGGGGTACGAGGAATGGGTCTTTACTTATGAAATCAGTACATGAAGTGAACGTTTTATATAGTCCTATATAAAAATTAAATAAAGGTGAAGAAATTAACATGAGATTAGAAAATAATAACCACTTCAATAATTATTTGGGATTTTAAAGTAAAACCAAATATACCAGTAAATTACCCTAGCTATGGTTAGAATGTTATCACCTAAAAAGGGCTAGCATCCCTGTACAACTATGGCTACAGAGGTTTTCCAAGGAATTTATACATATATACATATATATACATATATACATACATATACATATACATATACATATACATATACATATACATATACATATACATATACATATACATATACATATACATATACATATACATATACATATACATATACATATACATATACATATACATATACATATATATATATAATATATATATATAATAGGTTTTTTACCTCAAGATCTCAAATACTTGGAGAAGCAAACCGCAAAAGAGGATTTTGTCAGAATCTGGGGGTTTTCGAAGCGAAGATGAAGTTATGCTCATCGAGTGAAACCTAACCCGTGGAAAAATTCCAATACGACTAGTAAGCAACTAAAGGAAATCTAGAAAATCAAATTTGGGTTGGTACGCTACCTGTAACCTTTTTTTTGGAGAACAATAGCAATACCAATCACTTGAAGGTTAATTCAAAACTGGTATGCTGAACCGCAAAGCACCACATACACTATTAAGGGTGCGGTGGGGGTTTTTCCTGACATTTAACCTGTCCACGAAATATGAGAAGCGGCTTGGCAAACATTGCTAACCTTGCACCATTAGGAATAGAAAAAATTTAGAAGGGAGAAGGAACACTCTCTGAATTAAAACATTGTCTATAGAAAAGGTAAGAAATGTATATGGCAGCATGAAAGAAATTCTGTGGAATATGATTCAAATGTTGAACTTTCCTCTAGGAGAGGGAGGAACCTAACTAATGAAAAGAAATATCTGCAAGTAACCAAGAATAAGTTGTAGAGATTCGTGTCAGCAAGAGTGAATGGTGAAAATGGGAGAGGAATGGTGTAGTGGGTGGAAGTTTCTTACACCCATAAATAAAGGACCTTATCCACACCATTGATCTAAACCCTAAGAACTGTAGGATGATCTCTCTTTTCCCAAGGTAAAAATTTAATTCACCAGACTATATCAATTGACAACTGACGAGTCTAGAGAGTTCGGGGAAATTACAGGACTGGCATCGATTCACATGGAAGAGTGTGGGTCGTCGGATCCCCAAGAATCATAAGAGAATGATCGATATTACGTATGTACCAAGACATAACAACCACAGGTTAATAATCCAATTACTTTTGGATTTCCCATGAAAAGATCATCATATATAGTTAACAAGTAAGAATATGATCAATAAATATTAATTCATGATTCAGAACTCCAGAATAATATAGTATAAAGTATTTGCTAATATATTAAAAGATGGTTGACATGGTAATGCCTTAATTGGTTATAAATTCAATGATACGTAGCCGAAGTGGAGTTCATAAGAAAAATAAAGACATTGGGATAAGAGTATATTAATCTTAGTAGAAACAAAAAAAAAATAGGTTAGTTGAAGTTGGGAATGTTGGAGCATGTTACAATCATGTACCTTGCTGACATTATGAATTTGTTGATTCAATAGAATTGAAGGATTGATTTATTGGAAGTTGATAAGTTGGTTAGAAAATTGTCTTTGAATCTTAAGAAAGACGATATGTCATGGGCCTCAAATGACCAGACCAAGCATTGTAGGCCACACACTCAATGAGGGAGAGGATTGCTTCCATAAGGAGGATAGGATACGGTGTACACTTGTAATAACAAGATTATAGGTTACAAATTTCTTTTGGATTTGATCTATTGTTCTTACTTATTATCTAGATAAACTTCATACCCAAACTTGACATCTGTATAAGATAATAATAGTGATGAGAGTATCAAATAGGAGTTTTTTATTATCCCTTCATTAAAGGTCTACTAATTATACTTGTTTGCAATCCTAGTTGGCATGCATTTAACAGAAGATTGATTCCATCAACTTGAGTAGGTATAATAAGAAAAGTGGTTCTTAGATTGGCATAGATTAAGATCATGTGAGGAAGTGAAATTGGAGGAATCTATGAAGAGTTAAATACTTGGTAGCACACCAAGGTCATAAGAGCAATAGGATTGAGAGTTTCAACGATATGATACCATGTTAGAGATGAGTAATTGGTGAACTAAATGGCTTATGAGTAGTTTTCCCTGGTGTTCTAAGTTTTATTCATGGGAATTTCAATGGTCACCAACTTGTCTAGAAGTTGCAACTTTGTTGAACTACTAAATCTCATTGTTTTGAGTGGGTTTTACCATCCTTGGGTTCACATTATAAAATTCTTTTGCCCTATTATGATTTTATTAGTTTTTTTCTCTTGTTATGTATAATGTTCCATAACCCATATATATGAAACATAAATTAGGTTTACAAGTATTATAAATGTCGTAAAGTAGAATAAAGAAGCAAGTAAGATGAGATATGTGAAATATACCCTTGTATTATGAGCATTAGGGGAGGTGTTGGTAACATCATTTTGATCCATTTCGAGGAACATTTTTGGATCTAGTTTTAGCTATTCACCCAATATTGCAGGAGGACTTGCAAAGTCTTAGGTGTGGGGAAGACGTTGAGCCTTCATTTTCAATACTTTACTACTATCGAAAGTGTGTGTTTTTCCCTTTTTACTCCCTATTATAGCTTATTATCATTCCCCTTTTGTCACAATCACTTGCATTATGGTTATCACATCCTGATGATGTGTGAAATTATTAATTTCAATGCTTTTCCTTTAATTTTAATGATTTATTTGAGCTAGAGCTTGATTTTTCTAATATGAGTATCGAATCATGTAACCCTAGTAAAGATATATTTACCCAAATCAATAGATGTCATATATATGCATCCCCAAGGTAAAATACGCCACATGGTTTTTGTTTTTGGGTGGCTCAAGATGGATCAATGTTGGTGGCTTGAGATGGCTCCAATGTTAGACAAGGAAGGCACAAACTCAGAGTTAATGCTCTAGTCAAACACAAGGCAAAAACGCATATAACAAAGCAACAATTGAATATTTAATCAACTTTGAGGTTTTGGAAATTGAAATGGATATTTTCATGCATGCCATGAAAATATCCTATGCCAAATTACAAGTAGTTATCCATGTCAGTGAGAGATGTATTTGTTAATGGAATTATGCCCTACTCCTTTTTGGGGTTGTAAATAATTAACAACTTTGTGTGTCAAGTGCTATTCACAGTTCAATACACCTTCCCCTATATTATATAACCTTTATAAGGTCAATGTTTGTAATACTAAAGGATTAGTCAAGGAAGAAGTCAATATATGTATTACAAAGTTGTTTAATTGGTCCAATATGAAGGGCATATTTTTGTGTATATTGTAGTTTAATGACCAAGCATATGTGGATCCATGTCGAGTCTCTACAGATTATCTTTATAATTACATTGTGAACTTGTGTATTCCTCTTTTAATATAAATTATGCTATTTTAAGTTTTATTTTATAGCAAAGTACTTATACTATAGTTTTCCTTTGTAGTGAAAGTTATTAGGGACGGTCGTCTACCTAGTTTGTGATGCAAATTCCTTTATTTCTTAGTTAGATTAGCTAATTATATAGATTTTCATTTCTATTTATGTTTTGCAAATAAATATTTGGATTCACTGTCATTTTAGTTCTTGAACTTTCATATGTCCTTCATTGCAAAAGTTTGGATTCCCTATATAGGTTAGGCACTAAAGGTTGGAGAACAAAAGTGTTTTTTAAAGAATTGAAAAATTATTTGATGCATTTAATGCAAACAATGTACTATGTTTAAAGATTGTAAAGTGATTTTGTAAATATAATTCTAGTAATCCAGCAAACCTTTAGCATTTTATTTTCCTCCTAGTTGAATATTATCTTTTAATTGTAAAGTGTGGATTCTCCTACAAAAGTTAGGAACTGGAGGTTGAATAACATAAATGCTTCTTAAGGAATCATAGAACCATTTAATGTCTCTAATGCTAAACAATGAACTATAATTAGATGATGCAAAGTGCTCTTGAAATCATAATCCTAGTGATCAAACAAACCTTTGTAGTCCTTTAATTTTTATCCTCATTGAATTTTATTGTCAGTGGGCTTTCAAGAGTTGATAGTCATCAAATCTCTTGAGGTGTGAATCACTTTTAGAGTGCAATATAACATTTTTCATTGTTTAAATTGTATTCTTGATTGTGTACATGAATTGATGCCTTAAAAATTTCTTTGAGCACTTGGATTGTGTAGAATACACAACTTAAACTTACAATTCAAATAAATGTTTGCTAGATTTCAAATGACTAAAAAATATACGTAAAAAGGGGCCAAAATGTAGAATAGTGAAAGTACTTCAAATGTTTTAATCATAATTTTTTGATTGAAATATTTTAATTATAACTTAATTTATTTTTTAATGCTACGCATTAATTTAATATTAAGAATTGAAATAACTACATTTTTTTCTTTCTACATTGAAATATAGAAAGACATATACTAGATGTATGATACTGAAATAAATAAATTAATATGGATATTTAAATATAGGTTACCTATATATATTGCACATTAACATATAAATATTTTATTTCTGATTGAAAGTGAGAATAAAAATTTCTCACATGTTTTAAGTTGGTAATGCCAATAACAAACTAGGCAATAAATATGTTTATTGATGTTTTATATTGCATTTAATTAAAAATAAGGAACTAGGTGTATTATTTTTGTTTTTAATTATATTTGACATTGCTTTTTATTTAAAACTATTTCATTTTTATTTTAAAAGAGACATATGTCAATTTAAAATAGAGCAGGAAATGAATTACAAGTCTTCATCAAATTAAAGTGTAAAATGCATCTTAAGACTACTATTATACTAAATACTAAGATAATTAAATTTTTAAATAATACTAAAATTTATAAATAAAAAATCTAACTTTTACATTAATCAATACTAATCGCTATTCATTAAAAAAATCCGATCGTTAAAAATAAATAAATAAATCCCTAATTTAGTAATCATTCATCAGTGAGTGAAGGCTTTTAAATTAAAATAAAGGAAAGGTTGCCCACGCCTCTCAACTTTGGGTGTGGCAATCAAATTTTACAAAAATATATCCTTGATTTTCACTATACGAGGGATGACGAAGGTGATACGAAATATAATTGATATAAAATGTTTGATTACGACACATGCCTCCGCCTCTGTTAAGCATAATTCCAATTGCATCATCAACCATTTCACTACGTTTGTTTCTTTGCACAGGTGGGAGTCCCAGGGTCGCTATATCTAGGTACATTGAATTTAATCACATGGAGAGTTGAGCTCTTTTCTGGCTTTCGCGGATGAGGAGAGCGCTATTTCCACTTCTATAAAAACATAAATGCTCCGTCCTTACAGCCAGATCCATGTATGTATGGGATACTGACGCGACAGCTACATGGAATGCCATGATTTTCTGGCAACTCTGCTCCATACCTTTCCCTGTCACTCCCTTCTAACCTTATCACACGGTGGATATGATAGTACACCATACTCATTCAATGCGACCTCTATAGTCATTCAATGCAATTGCCCAATCTTGGTGCCCAAAATTTCAAAATTCAAATGTTATTTCTGCGCCCAAGGTGCCCATGAAATTTCTGAAATGAAGTGAAACGAACACACCATAGAGATTTCGAATATCTACAGGGGTCTCTCCTCGCATCATGGTCTTCCAATGCTCTTCCCATACTGGTTCCGCCATACGAGAGGCCGAGAGTTGGAGGTGCCACTCTCTCTGGTTTCCCAGATTGGATCATCCATTGACCACATAAAGCAGGGATTATTTGTGCGCTCTTATATAAATGCATCTTCTGAATACAGAGTGATCTCTCTGATTCACAACATCTGAGGAGCTTGCTTATATTGTCTTTGGTGTATCTGCAGAGGAAAATAAGAGCACAGCGGAGAGAAATCTTCAAGGACATAGAAGACTTCGGAGGCTTGAGAATCAGATAATTTCTCCTCAGATCTAGCATTATAAATTTCGCAGGAATTTCCATTTAAAATATCAATTTCAGGGCTGTGAGATTATTTACTTGGAGGACAAGAGATCCACTGATTCAATGCTTTGGACTATTTGGAGGTCAGAGATTAATTCTGGTTTACATTTTTCAGGTCTTGAGTTCGAAACTTTTTGGGTCAATTTAAAGGTCAGAAAAGGTGTGAGAGAATTGTGTCAAAATGTGCCACATAACCTTCCAGCCCTTCCCATGCGGCCCAATCCGCGCCAAGAGGGGGAAACAATGGCTGGACATGAAAGTATTCTACATGAAGTTGAATTCTTCTGGATTTAGCAAAACCGTACAGATTCCTGAATCTTTAACCCTGCATTTCTTACCGCGCAGCAATGCTTTGGCCTTGGAGATCAATGAGCGCAGATTCCATTCGTCTTCTAGCGCATTTATCATGCTCTAGCAGAACCGAGGCGAAGAAAAATCAGAAGGAGAAATCATATACGTCGGCACAGACATCATTCAAAGAGCGACAACCTTTGTTTTGAAGTGTACTTGAGGGATGAGCCTCTTATCTTTGGAACACTGGAGAGAAAACAGGAATTTGGCGAAGATCTCATGCCTGAAACGACATGTACCGTGGAGTGCAACAGCCGGCTGGAGTATTCGTCAAAATTGTCCTCGGACGCCATGTCCATCCTGACTGTAGACGTATACATCTCGGGTTGGATCTCTGGCTCCCCGATAATTTTAACTCAGACTCTGCAACTCCTTCCCAGAAGGAAACGCGTACACCATTGCACTTTGGAGGTTATTCTGGAGGGAAATGAGACTAAAGAAAGTTGCTCTGATTTTAGTGATACAGATCATGAATATGATGATTCTGAAAGTAGTTTTGTTGAGTCAAACAGTGGTTGTAACTGTGACTTTGATTGGGAGTCGAGGACGGAAGAACAGGAGCAGCTGGATGATTCTTGGATCGACTCCTGATTAAGGTTTGGTATTGGCATTGGTATTGGGATGTGTCTTGGGGTGGGATTGTTAGTGAGGACTTACCAAGGAACTTCCAGGAATCTCAGGAAGCAAATTCTATGTAGATAAATTTTGCACAGTTTTGAGAGAAGCAGGACGCCATGAACTAGCCTCTATGAATTTGAGTTTTGCCATATGATATACTGGATGTTGTATATAAAATGAAAACGCCCTGAAACTTTGATTAATGAGAACAGGTACGAAAATCAGGTTGAATTAGTTACTAGATGTGTTTGTTAATGAGATTTGTAATGTGCGTACATTTGGCCATGGCTTTTATTGGTAGTGATGCAGAAAACAGTGGAGTCATTCTTTATTATTCTCTCGGCAACCCAACTCTTCTCCATATTATTGATCCACACTGGAATCTTTCGGAAATAAGGTAGCCAAGCTGCTTTTTAGAGTATCATCGATAGACCTTCAAACTAAGTAAAATATATAACATATTTTTTTAAGGGTTGTGTATATTAGATATTGAAAATTTCATATATTATTTTTCGGGGATTTCTGAATAACAAATTAAAATTTTCATTTATAATTATCAGTGATTCTTCGGGGATTTGTGGTCTCTGGACATTGCAGGGTGTTTGATGTCAATGGAGTTTGTTAAAAAATGAATTAATTTTCATATTAACTATGAAATGATGGTTTGTTAAAGGGGTAAGATGTCAAATTTGATTATTTGTGTGGGTTGTAATATTCATGTCTAAATCTTGTGAAAAGAGGTTGTGAATGCAAATTAGTTTTGGAGTTGAGAATTCAGGTTTAGGAAATTAAACTAATCTCGGGAATGTCTAAACTTTACGAGCTGGATAACATCCATTAAAACAACTAATTTTTTCATTCCAAATTGTTGCTCCATAATAAACTCAATCTAATTGTAAATAAAAAAATGTTAAAGATGTATTAATTATTAACTTTCATCTGGCTTCAAACTATTATTTCACTTCATAATAAAAAAATAACAATAAAAAAATTCTAATTTATTATTTTAGATTATTAAAAAATTAATTAATAAAATATATTTAAATTATATTATTTGTTTCTTTGGTGCAGCTTATTGTGATATAATGTATATTGGTGAACAAGTTTCAAATCCCCGTGTCTAACAAGTACCAAACTATCCTAATTATCCAAACTTATCTTATTACGATTAATCACCTCTATTATACATCTTCATGAATTTCCCCAATTCATAATTACTTTTATATTTTGCTAATGTGACTTATTTAATAAAACAATTTACTTTGATATATCAATTTAATTTAAAATATAATATGATAATAACATTATTTATCTTTAAACAATAAAGTGAAAAGTATTAATGAAGGTGAAAGTGTAACATAAATCATAATGTTTTAAAATGACGTCAGCATGAATTATCTTTCATAACAAACCTTCCATATTCTTAATTTCTTTTAAGGTGTCATCATCATGAATTATCTTTTCAAACATTTTTTAAATTTATTTTTTTTATAAATAGTTAAATTTATATTTTGTTATATTTTTTCCATATGCATTTTAATTTATAACATAAAAAAATATATTTAAATATATCTATATTATATATATATATATATAAATATATATATATATAATATATATATTATAATTATATGTTTTTAATTTCATCGTTATATTTTGATATATTAATTCATTATATATATTAATATGATATATAAAATATTTATATATATATATATATATATATATATTATATATATAATAATATACTTTAACAATTTAATATTAAAAAGATTTTAAAAACCAACATATATTGATACAATATTATAGATTATAGATTAAATAATTATTATTTACACACTATATATATAAAATAATAATATAAAAACAAATTCAAATATAAAGATATATATGAGTAACCTTATTAAGTTAACGGTGTTTTTAAAAAATTATTATGATTTTTTTTTTAATTTCTTTTAAAGTATTTTTCATAATATATATTAATTATTTACCGATCTAAACCATGATTACCTTAAGGGTGGCAGGAGATGGAGGGATTTTATTTAATCCTGATCGAATAACAAAGGTAAAATTCTCATGGATTCAGGAAAGAAATCTAACAACCAAGCATAGATGTATGGGCTTCTGCAAGGTCTATGTATTGCTTAAGACAAAGGTGTGGAAGATATTATTGTCTTAGGAGATTCATTGCTTACAATGCAATATCGTAATAGTCAAAACAGTCTGAAAGACAACTCTCTTGCTATGATACTCTAGAGAATTAGAATTTTGGTGGTATTCTTTCATTCAAAGAGGTTTTATCATATACTTAGAGTCAAGGATACATAAGTTGATTTGCAAGAAAATAAAGCCTGCTCTCTTGAAGAAGAAAAGATCGAACTTAATGACTATAGTAGACTCTGTCCAATCCCCTAAATTGTCATATGGTTCTAAAATTTTGGTTACTAAATAGGTTCATCCCTCATTATAATATGGGCTTAATTAGAAAATTTATAATAATTGACCCCTTCTATTTTATCCCCTCTGCCCTTTGTTGCAGGGCCCTATACAAATCATCGCAATCATTCCAATCGATCTAAGTTTTGGTTTTATGATAGTAGGGTCTCCCTTCACATCGTGTCAAACAATGTGAGTCACCACTATGCAATGAGTTTGTTCCTCACCTCACATGCTTGGATTAACTACATTTATTAGCCCTAACCCTCGAAATGTCTTCCCCTTAGAATAATGATGGATCTCTTTGGACGATGTAAAGGGAAGTTTAATGTTATGAGTATGAGATTCATGTGGATTGACAAGGGAAGATGACACCTCACATCAGTTCCATTAATGTCTGTGTTTGTTCCTCCGAGTGCGCCATCTCCACAATGGTCTGCGAATTTGGTTTGGTTTAGGCCTTGCAAGTCAATTGTGGTGTTAAGATAGCCAATCTTCTGGTAGCTCTGCTTCAGGCTTTAGTTTCTTCGCTTTTTGGGTGGTGAATTTGTGGGTCAGGCACTCCAACTTGTGGGAATTCTAGAGATTAGGGCTCGCTAGTACATAGGCCTCATCGAAAGAGACGGGGCTTCCTTTTTTTGTCATTCTCAGTCTGGTCTGGGCTCCAATTCTAGAAGTACCTCTTTGTTTCTTGTTTTCAATTCTAGCTTTTGCACTCAATTTCACTTGAATAGAAATTCTAGGATTATAGGCTCTTCTCTCAGTGCTCTAGATGTTAATTGGAAACTATAAGGTGGTTTGAGGCTCTGCTAGTTAACACAACAGTTTTGTTGTCCTACTTCCCTGGAGCTTTATGCATAACCCTACTTTAGTTGTAGGGTGCAATTTTCTTATTCTTGATTCAAAGTTGACCTTAGACTTCTTTGTAGAGCTATTTTAAATCTTACATGGTTATTATATCTTTTTTTTGATAAGTAAGAGAAGAACCTTCTATTAAGCTAGCCAAAATTACATAATGTACAAGAAACCGCACTCGCTCTGAGAGGGTGACCCAGCCAGCAGGGCTGGCGGAAATCCAAAAGAAGCCCAAGGAAGCCCTGGAAACCATGAACCGAGGCCCACACAAAGCCTACCAGTATTCCACCGAGGGTCCACATTGGGACCCACAACAGACCACTCTACAACCAACAAACAGACCCAACGACAACTATAGGTTAAAAACACTAAATAATTTTTGGTCTGGAACTCTCGAGCAACATGCACGAACCAAATCCCACCGTTGATTACACAACCCCAATCCAACGACCATTGTGGATATCGGGTGGACGAGAAGCACGGGAGTTAACTGTCTGATGAGGGCGGTTTTCTCTCACCTCTCGTCGCCACGTGTCACACGATGAGTGGAATCGGAGGCACATAGCAAAAAACCAGAAACCATTCTTATCCCGCCCGATATACTATTTGTGGTTTTTCATCCGCAGTTTCGCGGAAAAACCAGAGCGCTTTGTTGCCAAGCGATGACCGTCAGACCATTCCCGCGGACATTTCTGAGCCTTCCGCCTGGATTCTTCGACAAATACCCACTGTGCCAAATGCAAACAGGCAACCAGATCTGTGGTGCTGCCCGATTCGTTACCTTCATCATTCAACCAAAAGTGATTAGAGTTTTGGAGAGCAGCAAAAACCAAAAAATGTAGACTATTTAGGTGACCCCATCCTCCCACCTGTCTCCTGAATCCCTTTGACCAGTTCTGTTCACCCATAGTTCCATATCTTTGGTTGCCAGATGGAAACAATCCTCTCGCAGTTTTCTGGTAGGTAACGACTCCCAAGCATGCCGAGAATCCCTATCCCTATTGGTCACTCCTTCATTGGCCAACCGATCTGCTAACATATTTTCTTTCCTTTTCACATGAAAAAATCTTATCGTTTTAAGGGTTTGCAGGTGAGAGTGTATACGGTAAAAAACTTGCAGAAGCTTCCAATGCTTCAACACCTTATTTGGTGAAGTTCCATTGTGTATTTTCTTGGCTGCTCTAATGATCAATTCTGAATCTACTTCAATGATAGCATTCTGTAAATTTGCCTCCTCCAGGATTTCCAAGCATTGCTCTAATGCCAGGAGTTCAACCATGTTATTGGTACCCTTCCCCAAGTGGCCATGGAAGATGTATTTTATTTGCCCCTGATGATCTCTTATGGCACCCCCAAAGCCAGTGGTCCCTGGATTTCCCTTAGAAGCTCCATCAATGTTTACCTTGAAGAAACCTGTGGAGGGGGCTTCCAACTACTAGCCTCTGTGTTTATTGTTCTCACTCCCTTTATTAATCCTTGAAGACTGATGGACTGGAGTCCCAAATTAAGTATAATGTTCTCCTTTTGAGGCAGAGGAGGACCCTTAGGAAGTGACTTCAATAGGCTTTTTACTGTGTCTTTGTGTTGTTTTAGAATTTGATCGATTATGTGTTGGGGCTCGCTAGCTTTATCTTTGAAGATCCGCCTGTCGCGCTCTTTCCAAACATTCCAAATTACAGAGCCTGGTACCAGCATCCAGGCTTTGTTAATAATCTCATTCCCTGAGAAGTTCTTTCTCCAATTTTTCAAAGTGTTGGAGATGCTGAGACCGTCCCTGTCGGTTTGTCTGAAGATTGAGGCCACCCAATTCCACACCTTAGCAGAAAATGGGTAGAGGTTGAGAAGGTGTTCAATTGTTTCCTCATGTGAGCCACAGAGGTGACATTTGGAAGGGCCATTGAAGCCTTTCTTTAGGAGGTTTTCCCAATTTAGGATCTTTCTTTGATGCACTAGCTAGATGAATAAATTTATTTTCATCCAGTGAGGAGTTTGCCAAAGCTCCTTCCAGACTTGATCCGTATTCACAAAGTTAAATCCTATCACTGCATGTTTTGACTCTTTGATGTTAAAGTTACCTTTATTATTCTTCCCCCATCTTAATTGGTCAGGTGAGGAGGAAACCAGAATCCGTCTATGCTTTAAGTTCTGGATAAGAGCATCTACCTTGTCCTTCAAAGGACTCTCATCACTGTAACTTAGATCCTTCCATTTCCTCCATTTTTCATTATTCCTTCCCTGGTCCCAGAAATCTTTTAGCATTAGAAGACCTTTGCTATCTGTGTCTCTCTTGAGGACTTCCAGGTCATTCCTATACAGGATGGGTTCTGGTTTCCAGCTGTCCTCCCAAAATTGAGAACGGTCCCCTCCTCGGATTTCCCAGAAATAGTGTTGCTGAATAATGCTTTTATTCTCCCAAGCAAGGTTCCAAATGTGTGAGCCCCTGATTTGTCCTAGCATTCTAATGTGATCCTTCTCCTACCAATTCTTGGCATACTTTTGTTTCCAAAGCTTGGCCCAGGGGGCATTCGGCTCCTTGATCCATCTCCACCAAAGTTTAGCACCCAAAACTTTGTTGAGAGTCCCCGGATCATGCAACCCCCAGCTGCCATGGCTTTTGGGCTTGCAAAGCTTGTCCCAGGCAACTGAAGCCCACTTCTTTTTCTCTTCCCCTCTGCCCCAGAGAAAGTCTCTTTGTATGCTCCTTATCTGCTTAATACCTTGAGGAGCAGGGAGAGCTGCAAGCATGAAAATGGGAATAGCCTGCAGTACCGCCTGTGTGAGCACAAGCCAGCTTGCTAAGTTTAAAGATCTGCATGTCCACTTTCTGATCTTGTCTTGAAGTTTATTTAAAATTTGTTCCCATATTTTCTTGCTCAGAGGTTTGTCTGTGAGAGGAATGCCAAGATATTTGGAAGGTAACTGTTCCCTTTGAAAACGAAGAATCCTGGTAAACAAAAGCTTCACATACACTAAAGATATATGCATATACGGAAGTTGCACACATATACATAAGTTATGTGTATTTACGGAAGATTTGAACATATATAAGAGAGTTACGCATATACAAAAGATATGCGAATATATGAAAGTTGCGCATATACGGTAAATGCATATATACAATATACGGAAGTTGCGCATATACGAATGATATGCACATATATTGCGTATATGCACAATTTCCATATATGCGTAATTTCTGTATATGGAATTTGGGCATATACGAAAGTTATGCATATACGGAAGATATGCGCATATCTTCCGTATATCCCTAACTTTCTTATATGTGCATATCTTCTGTATATGCACGTCATTTATGTATCTGCATTGTATATGCGCAAATTCCATATACAAAAATTGCGCATATACAGATTGTGCATATACGGAAGATATGCGCATATCTTCCATATATGTGCATATCTTCCGTATATGCACAATTTCTGTGTATGGACTTTTTACATATCTACGTTCATGTATCTACATCGTATATGCACAAATTCCATATACAGAAATTGCGCATATACAGAAATTGTGCATATACGAAAGATATGCGCATATACAGAAATTGTGCATATACAGAAGGTATGCGCATATCTTTCGTATATCCATAGCTTTCCTATATGTGCATATCTTCCGTATATGCATGTCGTTTATGTATCTGCATTGCATATGCGCAAATTCCATATACAGAAATTGCGCATATACGCAAATTGTGCATATACGGAAGATATGCAATATCTTCCGTATATGCACAATTTGCGTATATGCGCAATTTCTGTATATGGAATTTACGCATATACGATGCAGATACATAAACAACGTGCATATACGGAAGATATGCACATGTAGGAAAGTTAGGGATATACGAAAGATATGCGCATACCTTCCGTATATGCACAATTTCCGTATATGCGCATATCTTCCGTATATGCATAATTTTCGTATATGAGAAATTTCTGTATATGGAATTTGTACATATCTTCATTCATGTATCTACATTGTATATGCGCAAATTCTATATACAGAAATTTTGCATATACGGAAATTGTGCATATACGTAAGATATGCGCATATATGAAAATTGCGCATATATGGAAGATATGCACATATCTTCCATATATCCCTAACTTTCCTATATGTACATATCTTCCGTATATGCACGTCATTCATGTATCTACATCGTATATGCGCAAATTCTATATACAGAAATTGCGCATATACGAAAATTGTGCATATACGGAAGATATGTGCATATACAGAAACTGCACATATACAGAAAATATGCGCATATCTTCCGTATATCCCTAACTTTCCTATATGTGCATATCTTTCGTATATGCACATCGTTCATGTATCTGCATCGTATATGTGGAAATTCCATATACAGAAATTGCACATATACAAAAATTGTGCATATACGGAAGATATGCACATATCTTCCATATGCACAATTTTCGTATATGCGAAATTTCTGTATATGGAATTTACGCATATACGATGCAGATACATGAATGATGTGCATATACAGAAGATATGCACATATAGGAAAGTTAGCGATATACGGAAGATATGTGCATATTTTCCATATATGCGCATATCTTCCATATATGCCCAATTTTCGTATATGCGAAATTTTTGTATATGGAATTTGCGCATATACGATATAGATACATGAACGAAGATATGTGCAAATTCCATATACAGAAATTGCGCATATACGGAAATTGTGCATATATGGAAGATATGCGCATATCTTCCGTATATCCCTAACTTTCCTATATGTGCATATCTTTCGTATATGCACATCGTTTATGTATCTGCATCGTATATGCACAAATTCCATATATAGAAATTGCCCATATATGGAAATTGTCCATATCGGCGCATATTTTCCGTATATGGAATTTGTGCATATACGATGCAGATACATAAAGGACGTGCATATACGGAAAATATGCACATATAGGAAAGTTAGGGATATACGGAAGATATGTGCATATTATACAGAAGATATGCGCATATCTTTTGTATATGCACAACTTCCGTATATGCGCAATTTCTGTATATGGAATTTGTACATATTTTCGTTCATGTATCTGAATCGTATATGTGCAAATTCCATATACAGAAATTGTGCATATACGGAAGATATGCGTATATACGGAAATTGAGCATATACGGAAGATATGCGCATATCTTCCGTATTTCCCTAACTTTCTTATATGTGCATATCTTTCGTATATGCACGTCGTTCATGTATCTGCATCATATATACACAAATTCTATATACAGAAATTGCGCATATACGGAAATTGTGCATATACGGAAGATATGCACATATAGGAAAGTTAGGGATATACGGAAGATATGCGCATATCTTCCGTATATGCGCAATTTCCGTATATGCACAATTTCCGTATATGCGAAATTTCTGTATATGGAATTTGCAAATTTCCGTATATGTGAAATTTCTGTATATGGAATTTGTAAATATCTTCGTTCATGTATATGCATCGTATATGCACAAATTCCATATACAGAAATTTCGCATATACGGAAATTGTGCATATACTATATGCACAATTTCCATATATGCGAAATTTCTGTATATGGAATTTGCGCATATACGATGCATATACATAAACGACGTCTATATACGGAAGATATGCACATATAGGAAAGTTAGGGATATACGGAAGATATGCGCATATCTTTCGTATATGTGCATATCTTCTGTATATGCACAATTTCCGTATATGCGAAATTTCTGTATATGGAATTTGCGCATATACGATGTAGATACATGAACGAAGATATGTACAAATTCCATATACATAAATTACACATATACGGAAATTGTGCATATATGGAAGATATGCGCATATCTTCCGTATATCCCTAATTTTCCTATATGTGCATATCTTCCGTATATGCACGTCGTTTACGTATCTACATTGTATATGCGCAAATTCCATATACGGAAGATATGCGCATATACGAAAATTGTGCATATACGGAAGATATGAGGATATCTTCCGTATATGCACAATTTCTGTATATGTGCAATTTCTGTATATGGAATTTGTACATATCTTCGTTCATGTATCTGCATTGTATATGTGCAAAGTCCATATACATAAATTTCGCATATACGGAAATTGTGCATATACGGAAGATATGCGCATATCTTCTGTATATCCCTAATTTTCTTATATGTGCATATCTTCCGTATATGCATATCGTTTATGTATGTGCATCGTATATACGCAAATTCCATATACAAAAATTGCGCATATACGGAAATTGTGCATATACTATATGTACAATTTCCGTATATGCGAAATTTCTGTATATGGAATTTGCGCATATACGATGCAGATACATGAACGAAGATATTTACAAATTCCATATACAGAAATTGCACATATACGGAAATTGTGCATATAGAAGATATGCGCATATACGGAAGCTATGCGCATATCTTCCGTATATCCCTAACTTTCATATATATGCATATCTTCCGTATATGCACGTCGTTCATGTATCTGTATCGTATATGCGCAAATTCCATATACAGAAATTGCGCATATATGGAAATTGTGCATATATGAATGACGTGTATATACGGAAAATATGCACATATAGGAAAGTTAGGGATATACGGAAAATATTATATGCGCAATTTCCGTATATGCACATATCTTCCATATATGCACAATTTCCGTATATGCGAAATTTCTGTATATGGAATTTGTGCATATACGATGCACATACATGAACGAAGATATGTACAAATTCCATATACAGAAATTGTGTATATACGGAAATTTTCCATATACAGAAGATATGAGCATATACAGAAATTGTGCATATACGGAAGATATGTACATATCTTCCGTATATCACTAATTTTCCTATATGTGCATATCTTCCATATATGCACGTCGTTTATGTATCTGCATCGTATATGCGCAAATTCCATATACAGAAATTGCGCATATATGGAAATTGTGCATATCAGCGCATATCTTCCGTATATGCACAATTTCTGTATATGGAATTTGCGCATATACGATGCAGATACATAAACGATGTGCATATACGGAAGATATGCACATATAAGAAAGTTATGGATATATGGAAGATATGCGCATATCTTCCGTATATGCACAATTTCCGTATATGCACATATCTTCCATATATGCACAATTTTCGTATATGCGCAATTTCTGTATATGGAATTTGTACATATCTTCGTTCATGTATCTACATCATATATGCGCAAATTCCATATACAAAAATTTCGCATATACGGAATATATGCGCATATACGGAAGATATGCGCATATACGGAAACGTCAGTTTCTATAAACGGACATGGAGAGGTGGGACCAAACAGCGATGTAAGTAGGTTATGAGAATCTGCAATCAGGATAAGGGTTGCCCATCTCAGCTGAGAGGTTAGGAATAATACACTTTACGAAGGAGGAATGGTAGCCTGAGAGCCCATTAACCCCAGGACCAAGAGATGGGAAACTTATTCATCCGTTGATGTGAAGTTTCACATCTCGGCCAAAAGATAAAGGGGTTCTTGGCATATTGCAATGAGGCAAGCCGAGATTCATATACCGAGAGACAAATATAGTTCTCGTCACTATCACTTGATCATAAAGTAATGGAGCCTAGGCATGAGAGCTATTCTAGCATGGTCAAATAGAAAAGGTTCCAAACCGGTTGACGGCTCAGAAGTCCAATGCAGTAATGGATATTAAGAACCTCTTTCATCTACCTATGGTCATGACACATGTTCACATGCAAAGAAGGGTTGAAGGCTTAAGGGCTTGAGTATAGTCACAATTTGCATCTGAAGGTCGGATTGTAGTTAACGAGCATAGTGAAGAGGAGATTGAAGCGCAGACCAGTACAAGAGTAAACGAGGAATATGGGCCAAAAGAGCTTATTGTAGGATGGGATATCACATCAAAATGGGAGGTCCTATAAGTTGATGGAAGTTGTTGAGAATGTAGTAGACAAGATCTGTCTACAACATGGCTAGTGATTCGTGAGAATAGTGTTTGTACAATGGTTTGGTTACAAAAAGGGAGATCCATACCAAATAATTTAAGATCTCTATTTGAATGCCACAAAATTTCTGCTCAAATCCAAGACCAAGCCTAGTGAGCCATACTAAATTTATGTGATTGAACAACAATTTTGTTCTAAAAAGAATGCACAATGTTGTAGGACCATGAGCTTTGTGTGAATGATAAAAGACCATGCATCGAGCCCTTTGTAACAAATAAAAAAACATAAGAATGGAAAGTGAGACAAGGGGGAATGCAGCACGGTCTTTGTGAGTGTGTGTGAGAGAAATTTATAGAGAAAGGCTGAGAGAGCCTGTGAAGAAGAGAAGGTCAAGTATCACTAATCATGTAAAATTTATGAGGGTTGAGTGCATGTGTGTAACATTGCTAAAGAGGGATGAGAACTATGTGCATTGCTGAACAGAATTAGGGTAAGTGATGTTGTGTTCATGTCGCTTAGGAGAATATAGGGTTGAGCACTATTAGAGGTTGTGTTAACAACAAGAGAACAGAGAAGAGAATGAGAAAAAAGAGGTTTCACATCATGCTTAGTAATAGTCATTACAGGGAATAGCAAGTTCCTCGTGGATGGTAAGGTGGTGCGTAGATAATAGGAAGTCAATGCTTCTATCATAGTGGGTGCTAAAAAAATCTAAGAAGTGTGTTTCTGGTAAGCTCATCAAGTGTTTGGAAAACATAAAATTGGTGCTTCTTACTAGTGAGTGCTATAAAAACACATAAGGGAGTTCGTGCTTTCTGCCGGTTGGTGCTAGCAAAATAATTGAATAGAGTTTGTGGTTCATGTGAGTGAGTTCTCACGAAACATGATGTAATTTGAGTAGCAGATTTATATTTGCATGATACTAAAACAATATTTGTGATTTTTCCATTTATTAGTTTCCACATTAATTCTCTGTGTTCATATGTGTATGTGCTCATGATGTTGTTGTGATGTTCATGTATTGATTTTTGATGTTGTTTACATAATTTGCTAATGGTTACACACATGAATGGTTGCCAGGTAAAAAAAGAAATGTAAATGGGAAGTCATTGTAAAATTATCTTACGACTGATTCAACCTCCTCTTAGTATTAATATTTTTTCCAACAAGGAAATGATTTGTAAACTCGTTCCTCAAGAGACCGTGATAATTGAAGATCAGGTTTGTTGTGAGAGACATTGTACTCCTGAGCATCATGTCAATGTGGGGCGAAGAATTGGATTCCAAACTCTATCACTTTCTTCGTTCATGCTTCTCAAGATATATGCAGGTTACCAATATTTACTAGCATAAAAAAAGTAGTTCTAGGTTGTGTCCTCAGCCAAAATAACAACACACAACAAGAAACCAACATAAGATTTTCATAAATGGAGAGAAACTTGAAGGGATTGTTCATAATCTAGACATAATTTTCAAGAGGGTAATTAACCTCTCTCACTCCTTCTAGGGGAATCACTCTCAGCACACTCCAAAGCCAACTAACCCAGATCAATAATATTTATGGATCATTTGTTTTGGACAACAAATTTTATAATTCCTTTTGTTCATCCAAACTATGGCATGCCAGTTCTTGTTACTTTCAGTTTATGTATAACTTTTTCTATGTATAATATGCTCTATTTAGAAATACGAATTCACCCCCTCCCACTATTAATATTTTTTCCAACAAAGAAATGACTCGTAAACTCGTTCATCAAGAAATCCAGATAATTGAGGATGGGACCTCTTATGACAAGCATTGTACTACCGAGCATCATGTCAACATGGGCCCTAGATATTGGATTCCAAACATTATCACTTTCACCCACTCATGCTTCTCAAGGTATATGCAGACCATCAATATTAACTAGCATAAAAAAAATTACTTCTAGATTGTGTTTTCACCAACAATAACAACACAAAAAAACCAACATAAAATTTACAGAAATAGAAGAAAAATTTGAAGAGATTATTCATAATCTAGACATAAAAAAGTTGATCTCTTATCAATCTTAGACTTCTCAAACTGTATTGTGCTATCCACAATGTGCCTTCCATGGTGGGACTTAATATTTTGAAAGAGAGAGTTCATTACACGTGAGATGTTTGTGAAATATCTGGGAAAGCTGGTTCACGCTTTTTAATCTGATATTCAGATTTCAAGGTGTTTTATGTATATTGATTTTTATGTGTGTTGTTAACAATTTAATTGTTCCTGTGTTATATTTTTAAAATATATATTATTTTAGAATTGGGTTTTCATAATTTTAATTTTAAAATTTTAAAATATTTTTATTATTAATTATATAAATAAATTAATAAATTTTAATAAAATTAATTATATTTTAAATAAATAAATTAACAAAATAATCTCTATATATATATATATAAAAATAAATTATAAATTTTTTAAACATATGATATTTATTAATAAACTGACCTTAATAATGTAACGAAAAATATTTATAAATTAATGTAAAGTAAAATAATAATGTAACGAAAACTATTTATAAATTAAAACTCATGGTTGAGAATTTTATTTTTGACCAGATTTGCTTTAGTAAACGAACACTGAGCTAACCAACGTGCTATCGGGCATTTAATGCACCCGATGGCGGCCTCACCCTACATACATGCCATGCCTTTCCATCCCGCATCCATCGTTTCTCCGGCAGCAGGACGGCCCATCGCATCATAAGTTTGCCGCGAATGGGTGACCCACCACCTTCGAGCTGGCGGCCGCTATGCTGGGAAGGATTTTCAAATGAGCATTCGCGCCCAAGAGCCATTTGCTCCATTCGCCCAACCCGTCAAGTTTCCTCTGCAAACCCTCTTGAGCACACACCGCTCCCGCAAGCGTTGCTGGCTCACCCACGCAAGTCCGCCCACGGTGCATATTCCCGGCTGGCTGTGCGTCCCCCGGCGTGAGGTAAATTAACCTCTGTGCCAGTTTCTCATCAATGCTGTATGTGGCATCCCCATGTTGCCAATGCCTGTAAATCCTCGATTTATTCCATGTAGTTACAAAACATGGCAATCTCAAGATAAATTTTGGCATACAGGGTCTTATTTTACATGACCATGGGCATAATATTTAAGATAAATGATCTCCTTATAAGCAAATCTGAATTCTTATGCTGTTTCTCAGAAAACTACATTTGAAGGTATCGAAATTCTGTGCTCTTAGTTGGCAATTTAAGATTCTCTCAGCCTTTTTAATTTGGTGATTAAGACTAATTCCCATCCGCAGTAGTTTACATGTACTCAAGAATAAAATTGTTGACAACGTTTAAGGCTAGAGTTTAGAAAATTTGGGTTGCATTAATCATAGAACAGTCGGGCATGCTTTTCCTTTCTTGTACAACTATTACAATTTGGGTGGAGTAATATCCACTGTTCTGAATGTGTAACTTTTTCCGATACAATAATTGAACACATTAATTTCAGGACACCAAAACAGATCATTGCAGTGTTTCTGTAGGGTAACCATACAAATAAATTATTAGCAGATCATTGAAACAGCCTATGAATCATCGGTCCCTTTTTTTTGCTAAATTCTAACAATTTAGCACATTGAACCTTTAAATGAGCAGCAAAACACTGGAACAAAGTGCCTCAGAAGAAAGACATTTTGAATGAATGCACATGCTTGGGAAGGCATCTTTCATTCAAGGTCTAATAGCAGTCCAACAAACTTTTTAGCAAGCTAGTGGGCTCTGTTGCAATGTATACTTTATTGAGTTCTTACAGGACCTTATAATTACTACTGGGCACCATTCCAAGCCTACAAGTTTTGATGTATGCCTACATAATTTGTCGAGGGGCCTACGGGTTCTGTAAGTGTTGACCAGTCTTGCAACTCTGCTATGCAATCTATTTTGCAAGTTGAGAGCTCCATTGTGGGCCTACACTTTATGTTTTTGACTTATTAGTGTTCCTAAGGTCCAGCAAACTCTATTATGGACTTCGTATTTTTGCTACAAGCTCACGAATCCTGTTAGAATTCATATTTTGAGAAGTACAACAATATATTACTTATCGTTACATACTAGAAAACATGCAACTTTTCCGAAGAATTTTTTATACTCTGTAGATAACAAATGGGAGGAGCATCTAATTATTAATCCAAATGATGTGTTAGGATCAAGTAAAAAGCAACATGTTTTAACTTTTATTGTTGAAACTTGAAATCTGGGAAGGATTTTTTTAATAAAAAATCTTCTTGACTATAAAAACAAGCAATGAACACTTCGCAATAAAAGACATCCACATTGGGATTATTTATTCATGGAATCATGAACCCCAGTGGATATTAATCTTTGCTACATTTCCATTGTGCTAAGAAAGAAGCCAACTTAAATAAATCATAAATGCAAAGATAACCTTGTTTTACCACTAGTTGGGCCACTTCACATTTGCCAATCTATTTGGGTGAAAGACCTTCAACAATTTTCTTTAATGGAGCTCTAATAAGTTTTATAAACTCCTTAAAGTAGATCAAGAGCTACTTGAAGATTCACAATTTTGCCATCCCATGATCCCACTCAAATTTGTTATGACTTGACATAAAGCTTAACAAGCACTGATAAGTCGCAATTAAAAAGACAAAATGCTATTTCATGTATAACTTCATACAACTACATGTGCAAAGTAGCATTTAGTTAGGCTATGGACAATCTTAATTTAGCTCCTTTTCTGAATTATCTGAATAATGTACGCCTGCAACTAAAATGAGAAACTAACTCTCCAAAGAAGGCTGCAGGCATAGGAATGCTGTAGCCTGCATATAATCCCAGCCATAGATTTGTCTATCGATTATATCAGAGCAAGCATTCAATAATGACCTAGAGATATACTAGCATTTGCAGCCAAGGATGCAAAGGAAATGCCGTAAGGCACAGTGTGTGTAAGAATATTGAAACGTGAATAGACTTTAGCAGGTTGTTTGCGAAAGGAAGGGTCGTCGATGCCGAGTTTTAATTTGAGGAAGGCATGTCGAAACCGCTGAAAAGGAATGCAAGTAGCAAATATGCATTGAACCTATCTAGAGGCCTTTGTTTGTAGCTGGTAAAAATTGTGGAGTTATAGGTGAAGATAAATGAATGAATCAACGCGAACAACAACCAGGCAACCATATTGATTTGGATAGGGCCACCCAAAAAATGTTTATCCAAACCAGAAATTAAATTAGTATGAAGATATACTGAAAACATGGAGTATATTAATTAAGGTCAATTGATTTTGTCAATAGAATATGTTAAAACCCATTGACAATGAAATGGGCGTGACGATATAAACTATCAAAATGGTATTGATCTTGAAACATCCCTTTTTAAGTTTCAAATGGAAAACACAAATAGGTGCGAGGACTCAAATTACCAAAATGGTATTTGATGTTGAAACATCCTTTTTTAAGTGTGAAAGGGAAAATACAAATAGTGTATTGTAACATCCTTTTTTCAAGTTTGAAATGAAAAACACAAATAGTTGTGAGGACACAAGCCATGAAATGGTAATTGATGTTGAAACATCATTTTTTAAGTTTGAAATGGAAAATACAAACAATGAATTGTAACCAGATAGGTCCGACAAGGAACACAATAGCGTAAAGAAGATTGTGCTTGTCATTCCATATTTGAAGTTGTAGGAAAACATGGTGGAGGAAGCGAAGACATGAAGAAGCAGCATTGGACCTGCGAAATGTATGTTTGGTTAGAAATAGGAATATGTAAACCAGTTTCTGAAATGTATCAGTAATACTTTGCATGCGAGTTGTGTTAAAATGAAGCTGGAAGCAATGGAAATGAAGTTACCTTTGCTATGGGGATCCATATATTGTCAGTGGAAGATGAATGGTGAATAACGGCAGGCTGAACACCACTTGGAGGTTAATGCGCAGCTGAAGTTGCATTTTTTTTTGCTTGCCAGGCTACTTGTCATTGTGTAGGCAGGTTATTTCTGATTCCATGTGGCCTGTTGCAAAAGAAAGAAAAGGTTAGAATGAGATGTATAGATAATATAAAGACATTCTAATATTTGATCATTTCACCAACATTGATTAAAGTTGGTTGATGTTGAAAGATATGAAAAGCACGCTATGAAATAGAATTAGGCAACTAAATGGAGGGAACCTTTTGTTGATGTCAAAGCATGGGTTGGAGCAGATTATCTGGAGGCAGCATTGAATGAAGAATGTCTTCTGCGTGTTTTCTGCGAGAAATGTTTTTGTTGTCCTTCATTTTACTGTAACGATCGAAACTGAATGCGGGGTTAATCCATAGAGCCTGCAGAGAAGGGACTCTTGAAAGCGCTGTGAATGTGAGACCTTGACGTTCTGTTTTTCCAATGTCAATTGTTGCCTTTGGAAGTGTCATACCTTGATATTTATGTATGGTTAAAGCCCAAGCCATCTTCAATGGAATTTGTGCACGTCCATTTCTTTTTACTGCTGCAATAGGTAAGTGAGTGGGGTTTCTTTCATCCCAAGGAGGCCCAATGTATTTGGGAAAATCCACGACAACAAATGTTGGAATTTGTGGTGGTGCAGTTGATTCTTTGTAAAAGATGGCTACAATTTCTCCGAGGGAACCATTAACAAGTCCGGCTGAAACCCAAAGGTTGGAAGTTAGCATAACTTTTTCGCCATTGCATAGCAATACAATTCGCTCAAGTTTCTCATCTTCAGAGGAAATACTGGAATATGTGTTGTCATCTTCAGCAATGGATCTTGCAATTAGAGTGTTTAGAGATTTCATCATTTGCTTATTATGGACCATTGTTTGAGCATTTGTTGGAAACAGATGCATGGAATCCTGGAATGAACATATTTCTTCCTCCGACAAAAAGGAATCTATGCGCGACATGAGTACATTGTAGTCGTTGATTGTTGGATTTGCATCTCTAATGTTCTGGAGAATGTTCCTGAAAGTAACCTGTACAATGTCATCGCCTTGTTGACGAAATATCGTGTCTAATGTGATGACTGTGTTGAAGGTGTTCCACAGTGCGCTTCCATGGCTCATCCCTGCATATAGAGGAATGTCTTTGACGGGTGGCAGCTGACCGAGATCACCAACCAATATTATGGAACAGCCACCGAAAGGGGTGTTTCTTTGGTGGGGAAATG
>APFE030018783.1:0-2500 GCA_000404065.3 Pinus taeda
GGGGAGGCGTTGTAATCTGTCGTAAACATTTTGACTTGATCAAGTTACTAAAAAGTAAAATAAAAAATCATAAAAATCATAATTGTAATTATAATTATAACTATAATTAGTTATGATTAATAATAAACTAGGCTAGATCTATCTTAACTTCAGATCTACCAAGCATTGAGAGGGACCAAATCCCTTGAGATGCAAACCACTGAAGTGAAAGAAATTGATTCCTCTTAGTGCTTGGTAGATCCAAAGGTAGGATGTAGATGATATAGTTAATTTAAGTTATTTATTTTTCAACTCTTACCCTCTCCTTTTTTTAAAATTTGGAAGTTATATAACTTATATATAGTTTTAGTATATAATAATATATATAATATTATAATATATTATATATATATATATTATATATATTATATATTCGTAAGTAAATTTTTTTCAATATCTTCTTAAATAAAAATAATAAAATTGAAAAGTATATATTTTATTTTTAGGTAAATTATGTAAATATATATTTGTAGATTATAATAATTTTTTCAATGTATTAGAAAGAAAATAACATTCTCATTTTAAAGAGATTTTAAAGGTTTTTGACGTGGGTTTCTTCAAGAGATTTTACCTTATTTAGTGCTCTTTTCTCCAAAGTCTTTAAGTATTCATAAATTTATTGCTGGTCTAGATCAATTTCGGGAGTTCCTCTTGTCGAACTCTGATAAATGAAGACTCTACCATTTCTCCTATTTCAACATCATCTTCTTCCACAAGATTGATAATTTCTAGAGGGTTTTGTTCTATTGCCTCGTTTGATATCTTGAAAAGTCACTTTATTCTCCTTAACTTTTTCTTTGTCTCTACTACCTACTCTATAATATTTCTTTTGATTCCTTGTTTCTTGATGTCTCCATTTCCATTTTTATTTCTGGTTGCTTGACATTTTGGCTACATTTCTTTCTTCTCAATTTTTTTTTGTCATTTTTCAGCTTAATCTTCTTCACAAACTGGCTAAGGGAAGCGTCATCCTCTATTTCTTCCAGGAGGCTTTCTATCTCCCCTGTCTCATTAATAGTCAAACCCTCTTCTTCAATAATAGGTTTAGGGTTACTGATTTGAATTATTTTACATAGACCCTTTTTAGTTTTTGGTCTCTCCTCTTCCTTTGAGACCTCTATGAAATGATTTCTAACTAGAAAATATTTCTAATTATAACCAGTAGAATTCTAGTGGGCTTCAACTAGAATTTTTATCAAACCATGGTGATACAAAGCTCTATCAATATTCCTAGATTCTCTTTGTATATTGAAGGCCATTTTATTCAAACTCCACATCAAATAATAAGGAAATTTTAATTCTTTTCCCTCAACAAAATGCATAAGAAACCTCTCATGGTAAAAGAGTAGGGTCTTAAACCTACATTCACAAGTGAGAAAATTTTGGAGTACTAACAGTAGGTTCCTCCATTTGGTCTTGAGAGTCGTAGTTGTAATTTCTTTCTTAAATGAAGAAGTATTCATGCAAGGATTATGTAAGGAATTCCTCCAATATTCATCCTTAATTCTCTAACTTTTAAACCAACTTTATCCAATTTAAGGACATCTTATTTCCATTGCTATGAATGATTCAGATATTTTAAGCCTTATGTATCATATTTTAGCCTCTACACCATCAAATTCTTTGGAAAAGGCTCTTGTGACATCCATTTCATGGCCATTTGTTTTTTCAAAGAATTGAAGCAACCTTGCCTGTTGTAGATAGTCTCTGAATCATGGATAAAAACTAAGAAATTTTTCTCCATGTGGCTCGTACAGAGAGTAACACCCATGGTAGTAGAGAAGTTGTTCCCTCGAGTTGCCTCTCTTTAACATGGATGGATGAAGGTGGATGTAGTAGTGAAGAATGAGTGAGATAGTGGTGGCAGGGTATGAATGAAATGGATAGGTGATTGAGTTCAAATAGAACTCCTCTTTTATTAATGATTTTCCATGAGTTTATTCGATCTATTTTTGTAGGACCATTAGGATATTTTGAATCATTTAAATGTGGTGGAGGAATTACATCATGATGTAGTGGTTTATGATAAGGATAATCAAATTGTAGGTTGGTCAATATTATAATGCAGCTAGAATCCAAAAGGTGTATCAAAGTTATTATGTAAGCTCATGAATATATCAAGTCTTTAATAAAAATTAACTTAATATCCTATGCACATACCTTTTAATGTAGCCACTTGTTTATTTTACAGGTTCATGATACCTCTTGAATTCCTACTAGTTGAATGATTCTTATAGGTCTAACATTGGCTGCAGAATTTGGATGGAGCTCCAGAAATTGGAAAATTTTGTAGCTACATTTTTATCTTCAAGAGTTTTCTTAAAAACTTGTTTTGTTGATGTGGTTGATCCTTATTGGTGCTACTGAATTCTGATTATGATTTCTAATAATGTTGGTGATTCTTCTTTGTTGATGATATTGTTTCAAACTTTACAAAATTATTTCAAAGGAAAGAAAAATT
>APFE030018783.1:7500-74298 GCA_000404065.3 Pinus taeda
AATTTAAAAATGTTTTTCTCCTTCATACTATCCTAGCCGTGCTTTTGAATACTGCTAACTAATCGATCTACAGAACCATAACATAACAACCAGACACAGTTATTTTTTAAGAACATTTTAAACAAAAATCAAAGACTCATCTCTGTCATTCCTCATTTGACGAGTTGACCGGGGCAGGTGCCATGCCATTGATCCCAGGTTTCACCTTCTTCTGTTCTATAACCCATTTTAGTTCCTTCAGCATTTGTTCCATGTTTCGTAGCATCAGGTGATTTCTCGCTGCCTAGACTTGGACAGCCAAAATCTCTTTCAGGAGGGTAGCCTTTAGATTTTTTGTTTCCTCCACTATCTGGCTTTTAACCTGTTCCTCTCTCTGTCGTCTTTCCTCCTCCTCTTCTTCCCGGAATGCCTGTTTCATTTCCATAGCCCAAGCAACCATGTGTTTCATTATCCAATACTGTTGGAGCATCTTATTAAACAGAGAGTTTCTGCTCCTAGTGTTTCCTGGGTCTGGAATCAGATCCTCCCATTCCCCTCAGGGAATTTCCTTGTTCTTGCTAATGTCCCTCAACTCCCGTTCCAACCCATTGATTTGAGCACAGATTTTTGGGGAATTCACGGCCATATACTCGTTTATCATGAACATGCTTTTTTCTGATTCTGGCTTCCTTCCTCTCCGCTTCGGGTTGCTGCTTGTGCCTTCTTCCCGGGTCCGCGCTTGTTTTGCCTTCTTCGGAGCCATCTTGCTGCGATCCTAAACCCTTGATTTTATTGTGTCTTGCCTACCTATCAAGACAAAAAACCAAAAATCAGTGCCTTTAATTTGTAATTATGCTAAAATATAATCACTTACCCCCAGCCTTAGCATGAAGGTCCCGCAGGTGTTTCTGGCATGCAGTCCTGAGCCCCATCACGACCTTTCTTGCAATGCGGCCCGAGACCCTCCCCCCTCTCTCTACTTCCCTGGAGTCCCTGCCCTGACTGACTTGGCTAGTCTCAGCAAGCAAACCCATCTTCCCTCGGCTCCCCATCTCATGGGGAAGGCTGCTTACCCCCCCCATAAGCTAAAGGCTTTTTGGGCCTCGCCTTTCAGGAGTTATCTGGATAGCAGACATGGTTAAGGCTCTGTTGCCCATCATGGAGCTCGACAAGACCCAACAAGGCTACCCTCCCCTCCCACCTCTCCTTTCTAAACATGAGGTGAACCTCCCTCTGGGGGCCCAAATTTTCACTACCCGAAGCCTCATCTACTCTGATGGGGTAAAGGTTATTCACCCCGTTACCTGGGAGGCCTCCTCCTATCCGACTACTGGTTGACGGCTTCCTGTGTCTTAACATTTCTGAGAAAGAACAGAAAAATCTACCTCTAGCTAACATAAGGCCTGAGAGATGGGGACATGAGGAAACATACCACCTTTCTTCACTGAAACTAGATATGGGGCCTAGTCGCTAAGCCTTGCTTTACCACCTTTCGTCGTTCCTTCATGCGCCACACTATAATGCATGAGCATTCCATCTACCACCTCATGCCTCTACTTGTAAAATTCCCTTTGTCCTCTCATCCTGGCCTCCACTTGGTCATTTAATTCCCTGGCTCTCATCCCCGCGTCCCTTCCTCAGGATTTGGCAACACCTATCTGTCCTCCTTTATTCTTCAGAACTCCTACATTCTCTCGGCTTCTCTTGTCGTAACCTTCCTGTACCCCTGATGCCACCTGTTGTCCTTCCTCTACCATTTATCCCAACTTCCCACACTCCCTCCAGATCCTTCCTTAATGATGTCTTGGTTCTCTCTTCTTCCCTATCAAGTGGCCCTGTCCTACCTTGCCCCGTCAGCTGCCCAGCTCCATCGCTTATATCACTCCTGTCCTTTCCCACGAATGTGTTGTCTATCCCCACCCGCTGCAATCTTTCCCTGCAGCTGTTGCGTATCATCTGATCCTGGCCGTTCGCCTCGAAATTACCATTACCCCCCTTATCAACGTCGAGCAATTGTTGTAGTTGGCTGCGTTCCTCCTAGAGTAGAAGATCCATTCCTTCATTGTCTATCTCCTTTCCCCGATTCCGACTACCCCAGTTCGCTAACCAGTCAGTTGGTTTATTGCCCGAGCGCCTTACATGGGAAGGGATTAGATAGTCTATTTTGGTTAGGAGTTTCCCTATTTCTCCGATGAGCCACGTCGTTCACCAGCTCTTGCTGATTTTTTCCACTGGTTTTTACTGTTGTAATTGCTTTACCATGTCCACCACCAATTTCGAATCTCCCTCAATTTGGAGACTCTTAATCTTTACCTGTATCGCAATTTCCAAGCCTCACTTCAAAGCATGCAGTTCAGCTTCATTGTTAGTGGCCTCCCCACAGTCCATTGCAAAGATTCTCAGGGTTTTTCCACAGTCATTCCTAAAGACTCCCCCGATACCTGCTTCTCCCGAGTTGTGTTTGGCAGCACCATCAAAATTTAGTTTTATAAATCCCTGTGGGGGGTGTCTATACTGTTTAATTCATGCCACCTCTCTGATCTGGTCTTTTATTTGGACACCCTCGTTTACCATACTATGGTTTACCTCTAGTCTCTTCAGTATTTTCTCCTCCTTTTGTGACGCATGCTAGTCCTCGTCCTTCCATCTTTCCGTTAAAATTGTTTCTCTTATGTTATTGATGGTTTGCTCCCATATGTCTGCTAGAGTTTGGTTTTCTGCCTTGAAAATTACATTATTCTGTGCCTTCCAGATGTTCCAGATCAAGAATCCAGCGGAAAGTAGCCACGCACGATTTACCACTGGGTTTTGGTAAGGTTTCCTCGGCCAGTTTTCTATTGTATTATTGATGTTTTGATAATTTCTGTGACGACGCTCAAACATTTTGAAATGGTGTTCCCACAGGGTGTTGCTGACTATGCATCGGTTCATCAAATGCTCCATAGTCTCCTCCTGCGAATTACAGAGCGCACAGCAGGATGGTCCTTGTCGCCCCTTCCTCTGTAGCTGGTCCCAGGTAAGCGCCCTGCCATGTAACATAGTCCAAACAAAAAAGGACACTTTCGGCCAATGTTTGATTTTCCATAAATTTTTCCATTTTTTTGTCTCTAATTGTTGATTCTGCTTAGATTTTAGATAATAGCCTTCTGTTATTGAAAAGGTGCCTTGAATGAGGGTACCCCATCTTAGAGTATCTTTCCCTATTTTCCTCGCCACTTTGCGGGATGCCATCTCTTTGTAATAATCCTGCCATTTGTCTGTGTCAAGGGCCCTTTCCCAGTTTTCTTTCTGTTTCCAATTACGCCAATATCCTTGTACACCTGATTTCCAGAATTTTCCTACGACATTCTCCTCTGCCTAGGACGTGAAATCATGGATGGCTTGAAGGTTTTCCTTATGGATAAGCCTTTCACACTGCTGCCATGATTCCTCCCAAAACTTGGCTTTATCTCCTGCTCTTATCTCCCAAAAGCTATAATCTCTAATCAGTTCTTTGTTACCCCTTGCTAGGTTCCAAATTGCGAAGCCTCTAGCCTGTGTCTGGCTTCTCATTTTGTCTTTGGGTTCCCCTACTGCCTCATATTTCCTTTCCCAGATCACCTTCCACAAATCTTGTCTGCCCTGAGTCCACCTCCACCAAAGCTTTGTCCCCATCACTTGGTTAAGAACGAAGGGGTCCCTTAAGCCTAAACCTCCACCTTTGGAAAGCCTGCTTAGCCATTCCCATGAAATTAAGGCCCATTTTCTAGTTTTGTTGGTACTCTGCCAAAGAAATTTCTTGAACATGGCGACCAGCTTTTGACTAATGGACTTTGGGATAGCTTGGCACAAAATCTGGTAGATTGGAATAGCCTGCAGAACTGCTTTTAATAGAATTAGCCGACTAGGGGCATTCAACGAGTGAAAGGTCCAGTTGTCCATCTTGTTCCTGATTTTTTTAATTAAAGGTTCCCAGTTAACTGCCTTGTATTGATGCTCATTTAGCATAATACCGAGGTATTTTGGTAGGAAGGTTCCAATTATGTAACCCATAGTGCGCGCCAAGAATCTTTAGGCTGCTAACAGGGTGTTAAAGAAAAAAACTTCAGATTTCTCCTTATTAATCTCTGTCCCGGAAGCTTGATTAAATTCGGATAATGTTTTGACTATTTTTTTAACCTCCTTGAGTGTGGCCTGGTCATATAACATAACATCATCTACGAATTGCTGGTGCGATACAGGGAGATCATTCCCACAAATTTGTAGCCCCTTTAACTAATCCCTCGCGACTTGGGCCTTGACCAGCCAACCCAATCCTTTCGTGGCCAAGATGAAGAGGAACGGAGACAGAGGATCTCCCCGCCTTAGCCCTCGCGAAGGGTTGAAGGCTTCAGTGGGGGTACCGTTCAACAAGACTGACATGACCGGGGTACTTACCATTGACAGGATATATTTTATCCATCTTTGATCAAATCTGTAGGCTTTGAGAATGCCCTCCAAGTACCCCCAACTAAGGCGGTCGTACACCTTAGCCAAGTCTAATTTGATAAGCATACCCGGGTTTCTAGAATTATTCAGGGAGTGAATCACTTCCTGGGCCACTGTAATTCCGTCTATAATCTGCCGCCCTTTGATGAAACCTGTTTGTTCCTGCGCTATGAGATCTGGCAGGATAGGCTTGAGTCTATTTACCATAATAGTTGCTAAGATATTATACACTACATTACAGAGGGATATCAGCCTGAATCCCTGCAGTTCGTCCGAGCTGCCATTCTTTGGGATCAAAGCCAAGAATGTGGCATTCAATCCCTGATGCATTCGTTTAGAACACCTTGATTCCTCCACTAATTCTAGCAAGTCATTTCCCATAAAACTCCAGGCAGCCTAGTAAAACTCAATGGTAAAGCCGTCAGGACCCGATGCCTTATTCTTTGCTATTTTGTTGACCACTTCCTCTAATTCATCCTTAGTGATTACCCTGAGTAGAGCCATATTTTGTTCTCTGGTAATTTTCTTAGGGATATGTTGGATGACCTTGTCTATTTCCTCTGTTCTGTTCATATTTGGTTCTGTTAGGATGCCTTCGAAATGCTCAACTAGGAGCCATTCCATTTCTTTCTACTGCATCACTCTGTTTCCTTGATGGTCTTTCAAAGAGAAAATTCTGTTCTGATGCCGGTGATTCAGCATTGCTTTGTGGAAGAATTTGGAATTCTTTTCCCCCTCTTTTAACCATTGTACACAAGATTTCTGTTTCCACAGAATTTCTTCATGTTTGCGTCTTTCCTCCAGTTGATTGATTACCCTGTCTTCTTCCTTAGCTAACTCCTCGCCTCTTCCGTCCTTGATGATTTTTTGTTGTATTCCTTCCAATCTAGTCTGAAGTTTTCCTTTCTCCTGCTGGATGTTGCCGAATTCTTCCCTATTCCATTTCTTAATTATGCTCTTTATTTCCTTAAGTCTGAGTTGGAAAATGTGCATTTTGTTTCGGCCTTCCGTTCCCCTCTTGCTTTCCTGCCACCAGTTCCTTACTTTGTCTAAGAAATTTGGAGCTCTAAGCCAAAAGGATTCAAAACAAAAGGGTCGCTTTTTATTCTGATCGTTCAGAGCTATTTCTAACTTGATTGGCTAGTGATCGGACCCTATAGAGGGTAGGATAGAGGCTTCATAGAAAATATCCAACCCTATTATGTGTTCAGAGACTAGAAATCTATCTAATCTTGACGCGATTTGTTTGGCCCCACCTCTTCTATTGTTCCAAGTGAATTTCCCATTTATAGTAGGGATATCTACCATCCTTAATTCTGCTTGGACATCTCTGAATCTTTCCATCTCTAGGTCTTCTCTGCTTATTCCGCCTTTCTTCTCTTCTCTATATGTTATCAAATTGAAGTCTCCTGCAATAATCCATCTCTGCTCCTGGTGCATATTTTTAAGTTTTTCTAGGTGATTAAGGAATAGGCCTCTATCAGCCTGGGTATGGGGCCCGTAGATAGCCGACACCGCCACCCATTCACTTTCTCCAATGAGTCTAAATATTCCAGTCAGGATTCTTGGCATTCCTATCCACCAATCAGATAGTACTTCTGCTATATTCCAAATAATTGCTATCCCTCCCGCACTTCCTTTGGCGTCTATGGTTACTTGTTCATATCTTGGTTTTATTTTATTGATAATTTCCTCCATCTTCTGACCTGAAATTTTAGTTTCTTGAATAAGCATGATTTGTGGTTTGTCCTTCCTCAGTCTTTCCACTAAATGTCTTTGTTCCCCTTTGCTGTTTAGGCCTCTAATATTCCATGATGTCAAAATCATTGGTTAACTTTGGATAGGTTTTGAAACACCGCTGACAGTGGGACCACTCTCCCTATGTTCACCAGCATTTCTCCCATTAATTGGATGGAATCCTTGAGATTTTTCCTTCCTCTTTTCCCCCCCCTTTCCTTATCCTTGTTGATCTGTTCTGCTTTATCTCTGGCTCTCTTGGTATTCTTCTGGCGTAGCTTTACCTTTTTCCAATTTAGCCTTGTACTGCTGAAAGGTTTTTGCATACAACCTCTTCTGGTCTTCCGAGATAAACCTCTCATCCAAATTCCTCCATTCATTCAATAGTTTTCTTAAGACTTCTTCCTCTTGACTTAAATATTCCCTGTTTGTCTCCAAGTTTGTCTCCATCTGTTCTGCTAGTTCTTCCTATTCCTTACGTTTATCCATGGTCTCACTCAGGGCTTTCCTTTTTGTGTGGTTTCTTTCGCTGCTCGCACTAGTATCTGACTCCTTATCCTCTATATTTTCCATGGTTTGGTCCTCCTCTTCATCCTCTTCCTGTAGTATTTCAAAGCTATTTGATTTCTCTGGGGTTTTTTGTTTTTCGTTCTTGTCTTCCTTGAAGATTTCTTTGTTTATTTTCCTTTTACTTTTCACCTATTGGAATCCTTCTTGGTCAACTGCCCCTCTCTTTTACAGGATTCTCTTCCCTTCTTCTTCTTCCCTTGTAATCTGGCATTCCTTAGCCAGATGGCCATGGTCATGGCACCTACGACATCTAAATGGGATGTGCTCGTAGTCTAAGTTTTGTTGCCAAACTTCTTCATGATATTCTAGTTCTGCAGAATATGGGATGGGGTTTGTTAAGTTAATATAGACACATATCCTAGCGTACGAAGTATCCCTTCCTTTCTTCGTGGTTTCTGCAATTTTCATAAAACTTCCTATTGAGTTTCCTATCCCCTCCAGTATTTCCAGATCCCAGAAATCTATAGGTAGCCCGAATAAACGAACCCAGACTGACGATACTAGAAATTTTTCCATATCAGGGTTGTAGCATTCCTCCCAATAATAAATAGACCAACATTAAAATAGAAATAAGGGCCATTTTCAAATACTTTTCCCTTATCTTGAAGGTTTGAGAAAATTACCGTAAAGAAACCCTTCACTCCCAGCTTGAGCTCAATGTGGCCTTGGGGCTGCCATTTTTGTCGAATCCACTTGGTAAGGTCTCTTTCCGATGGCCAAACTCCTAAAAACTTGCAGATAAGGGCATGGTCCTTCATATAACTTCTGTACCTTTCCAGTTTATTCATTGGAATCACGAACCTGGGTCTCTCCTCTGCACATGGCAGGCATCTTCCCCTGCAGCCTACCTGCCAATTTGGTCCCAGCACCGGTCCAACGTTCTGTTTCTCCTTTGTCGACTGACTATTCTGACCATCTCCTGTCACTGTATCCCAAAAGGAGGGGATCTCTCCCTTCCTAACATCTTCTGTCATGCCTTTTGTCTCTCTGTTGTCTGCCTTTACTTATGCTGTATCGCTCTGTTGTCTGCCCCCTGGTCTCTCCTTCGCTCTTCCCCGAGGGTTTTACCGCCTTATCACCAATAGGTTTTTGTTGCAGAATAATTTCAATTTTTGAGTATCAAGTAAAAAATCATATTATCTACATAATACTTCAAACTTAAAAACAATTTTTTCAATATCCTCGGTTCTTAAGCCATGGAAATTAGGAAGGATAAAAGGTGAGATATTTTTCATGGTATTTGTATCTAACATAAGACATTCATAAGGATCCTCTTCACGTAGGTCCCCATCATCTACTCTTCTACCTCTACCATCTTGACCTCCTCTATATCCTCCCCTACCTCTTCTTCCACCAACCCTTAGTCCACAATATCCATTATGTACTTCTCCTCCCCCTTCTCCTACTATTGTATATTCTTTAGAGATGATATAAGGTTCAACAATAGGATTTTCTACTTCTTCTGCTAGTTCTTGTACTAATGGTATATCAAAAAAAAAAAATCCTCCTCTTCTTCTTTATGCACTTCTAACTCCCATCCTAAGAGTTTTTCACTTGTTGAAGAGAGAAATATGACTCCTTTAGTAGAGGATGTAGATTCTTCAACTACAACTTTTGTGGACGAGGTTGGTGAGTCCCTAGGCCAAATTTCATAACTATGTACTTCAAGGAATCTATCTCTATTTTCTATAGATGGAATGCAAGTGTTGGTGGATGGTGTGACACTACATGGCCTAGCAAGGGTGGTTGGTGATGTTGGTATTGAACTACACCCTCTACCTCCACTTACAAATCTACCCCTAGAATCTTGTTCCCTATACATGCATCCTATATGATTATAATATGATTTTTAATTATGCATCTAGAAAATGAATACATCTAGTATGATATGAAAATAAAAAATAAGTTCCTATTTACACTTCCCCAAAAATGGCACCAAAAATGTCGCGTAATTTAATTGATAGTTAAATTATGTCATTAAATTGTCAAACTTGGGGTTCGTGTACTTGCAAAGTGTATGTGCACAAAATATGATAGGAGGTTTATTTTCAATCAAGAAATTAAATTTGAGTCTGCATAACTCAAATCCAAGTGTAAATTTAATCTATTCAAGACCTTTCCTTATCAAGTATGTGCACATGTTCTTTCTATAGAACTTGTTTAAATCAAAAGGCAATGAATTAAAATTTCATCTATGTCCAATAAATCTATTTTATCTTGTAGAATGAAAATATTATGCTAATAAATTGAATCCAAAAACTAATTTAACTGGCAGAATAGAAAACTAATTCTATAAAACCAAATCAAAAGTCTATGTGACTTGACTTCAAATAAATCTATTATATTCTCGAATGAAAAAAATGCTTTTGAAATAAATTTTTCTCTAGGTACATAATGAAGAAATCTAACTAGAAATTGGAATTGAAATGAATTTGAAAGCAATGATTCAATTCTAAACTACATGTATTCTAGATTACTAATGTGCACATGTTATGATTAGAGTTAATCTAAACATGATCTTAAATTTATGTCTAAGCAACAATTCCAATGTAGTAAACTAATCAAAGAAATATTTTTGTATGTTTTTCTTTTGAATGAGAACTTGTCCTCTACAAACAAATGAACAATAAGTGATCTAAACTACAAGCTAAACATTAAAAATTTGTAGGACATTGCAAAATCAAATGGAAACAATTAAAAAGAAACAAGACTAACTAACTAAACTATTTTACGACCCTTCAGGGGGGCCTCCTATCAAGCACAAGGATCAATTAACTCAACTCAGAGAACTAGTCATTGATGCATAGGAACATAAGAGGAACATAGTATTTGTAATTATAAAATACGAGTTTTGATAATGACAGTTACAAATTTGAACAACCTCAATGATCGTCCTCTTGTTCTAGATCAAATCCATATTTATGTTATTTCTAAATTAACCACTTAAAGAGAGTAATGTCATTGGATTTCATACTTTTGTGGTTAATTTCTATTGAATGAAAGTTCATAATATCCACAGTAGTAATCATAACTTGTCAACATTTTGAATCCCAAAGGGGATCCATCATCAGGACTATGAATGAATGATAGAAGAGCCAAAGCGGAAGATGAATAAATAGGTAATAAATGAAAAAAATAAATAACAAATGAATAAATTAAAAGGTCGACTAATACTAATAATAAAACCTAAAATAATATTATTAAAATAATAAAAAAAACTAAAATATGAAGTAATAGTTTCTGAATAATTAGTTAATTGATTAATTTATATTATTATAAACAAATAATTATTATTTTATTTATATATATTTAATTATTATTTATTTATATAAAATATTATTATTATTATAAAAAATAGTTAATTTATTTTTTTGTAGGCTAGGGAGGGACTCTCCGATTTAACATGTCCATTAGTAGTACCCCTTCAACGGGGAAGGGAGCCCAAAGATTTGAACCCAAGACTTCCGGTTCGGTGAGACTTCATTTCCACGGCCATTGCCGCTTGAGCTACCCATTGTGGACATTATAAACAAATAGTTTAATTAAATTAATGATAATTATAAATAAATAATAATAAAACCTAAAGATGAAGTATAGTTATAAATAATAAATAATTATTATTATTATTATAAACAAATAATTTAATAATTATTCTTATTTTTTATTTATTTTATAATAAATATATTTAATAATTAATTTATTATATCATATTAAATAAGATAAGAAAACAAAACTATACCTATTATGTTATACTTGAGAAGGAGAACTTGAGGACTTAGTCGGCCTGATTAAAGGAAGCTAGTTTCCACTGATGTCGATCCCATTGTCCCTGTTGAGATTATGGGGATGCTTCATAATCTCAAGAGCCTCTCTAATTTTCCTTTTTTGATAATGCTCTTCCCTTGCGATAATCGTGGCATTCTCCAAGCAAACATGGTGCTTAGTTTTTGAGGAGTGTTCTGCAAAGGCTAAAGTGCACGATCTTCTATTCTTAATATCAGCTCTGTTTTCTCTCAATATTCTATGTAATGAGCGCCATGTCTCTCCAATAATAGTAAATCTTGCCACAAGAATAATCAATTTTTTACACTCCCTTGAGTTGACGTCGATCAATATTATCCTTAACAGACTTCATACCCTAGTTTATAATTCTTGGTGCTATGAATTGAGTGAATATGTATTTTTTCCCCAAGATCTTTGCAATCTTATATGTTGCCCCTTAAATGTATTGTAGGAATACTCTACCACATTGAGTTTGAGCTTGAGGTCCTTTGGAGAAAGCCCTCCTTTCAACTCTTTTTATAACTTTTTTAATTTCATTCTCCTTATAGCCTATACTCCTTACTACCGAGGTTAAATTTCTTTTCTCTTCATCAATATGCTTAGAGTCAGATATTCTAAGGGATCGAACAACAAGAGTGTTAAGGACACCAAACTTTTGAGAAGGACAATGATAAGATTCAGCATGGAGGTAGCTTTATGTGTGAGTTATCTTCCTGAATACTTTATGACCCAAAGTACCATCTTCCATTCTGATTATAAGGATGTCTAAAAATGGAATGCTCTTGTTCTCTTCTAGCTCCATTGTAAACATTATTTAAGAACATATAGAATTAAGGTGTCTAAAAAAATTATCAAGTTCTACCCTACCATGAGTCCATTTTACATCGATATCATGAAAAAATCTCTTCCACCAAGCTGGCTTTAAGGAATAGGATTCAAGAGCTTTCTTCTCAAAGTATTCCATGTATTAGTTAGCCAAAATTGGTGAGAGAGGTGATCCCATTGCCACTCCGAATATCTGCTCATACTAACTTCCTTGAAAACTGAAAAAAGTGGAACGTAAACGAATATCAACAAAATTTATAGTTTCTATATCGCTAACCTCCTTAATAACATGAATATCCTCATCCAAGGTAATCTTGGTAAATAAGTACACTACATCAAAACTCACAAGGAGGTTATATTGATCCACCCTTTCTAATTCTCATAGAAAATGAAAGGGTGGATCGAGATGACATCCTTGTATTTTTGATGTAGTGTCTTTATTTACCAACATTCCCTTGGATAAGTTTGTTTAGGTTATTAAGGAGGTTACCGATCCAGAAACTAGAAATATTTCTAAGATTTGTTTATGTTCCACTTTTTTCAATTTTCAAGGAATTTATTATGAGCAGATATACGGAGTGGAAATGAGATCACCTCTCTCACCAATTGTGGCTAACTTCTACATGGCATACTTTGAGAAGAAAGCTCTTGAATCCTATCCTTTAAATCCAGTTTGGTGGAAGATATTTTTTGATGATACTAATGTAAAATGGACTCATGGTAGGGAAGAACTTGATAATTTTTTTAGACACCTTAATTCTATGTGTTCTAAAATAAAGTTTACAATGGAACTTGAAGAGAACAAGAGCATTCCATTTTTAGACGTCCTTATTATTAGAAAGGAAGATGGTACTTTGGGTCATAAATTCTTCAGGAAGATAACTCAGATAGAAAACTAACTCCACGTTGAATCTTATCATCATCCTTCTCAAAAGTTTGGTGTTCTTAACACTCTTGTTGTTAGATCCCTTAGAATATCTGACTCTGAACATCTTGACTAAGATAAAAGGAATTTAACCTTGATATTTAAGATTATTGGCTATAAGGAGAATGAAATTAAAAAATCTATAAAAAGAGGTGAAAGGAGAGTTTTCTGCCAAGGACCTCAAGCTCAAACTCAATGTAGTAGCGTATTCCTACCATACATTCAGGGGGTAGTAGATAATATTGTAAAGATTTTGGGTAAAAAAGACATATTCACTTAATTCATAGCACCAGGAACAATAAAACAAGGTATGAAGTATGTTAAGGATAATATTGATCGACATCAACTCAAGGGAGTGCATAAAATTGATTGTTCTTGTGGCAAGAGTTATTCGAGAAATAGGGTGCTCATTGCAAAGAAGACTGAAAGAATACAAAGTTGATTGTGCACTTCGGCCCTTGTAGAACACTCCTAAAAAACTAAGCACCATGTTTGCTTGGAGAATGCCACGATTATCGCAAGGGAAGAACATTATCAAAAATGAAAATTAGAGAGGCTCTTGATATTATGAAGTATCATCGTAATCTCAACAAGGAAAGTGGGATCGAGATCCGTGGAAATTGGCTTCCTATGGTTCTTTTTCCTAGGTATATCATAACATTTATATAGTTTTCTTCCTATCTTATTTAATAAAATATAATAATATATATATATATATATATATATTATATATATATATATATATTGGTCAAGTAAGAGTAGAACCTTCTATAATCTAGCCAATAGTACATAATTTACATGTAGCCACACCCACTCTATGAGAGTTCAATAGACAAAAAGGCAGGCAAAATCGAACCAAGTACCCAAAACCATGAGAAGCCTGAACAAGAAAAATGGTGAGATCTAGCCAAACACTTTGGGCAAAAAGCAAGCAACTGACCATCTAGTCATACTGACGTGCACCAAAATAACCTTGAACTCCTTGGAAGACGGGTCCATAGAACCAAGGCCCACAAAAATACTATAGAAGACCCTCCAAGGGTCCACAAGAATGCCAACAACAAGCCACACCTAAAAATTTCATACGAGCTCGACGAAAACTTAAGGCCCAACTCTCTAAACTCTTTCAACTCTGAAACACCTAACCAACTAACATGAAAAAATCTCCACCATTGATCACCCGACTTAGATCCGATGGTCTTCGTAGATATTGGGTGGACAAGTAACGCGAGGGTTAACCACCTAATGTGGGCGGTTTTCTCTCAACTCCACACCGCAATGTGTCACACAAAGAGTGGAATTGGGGGCCAACCTTAAAAAACTAGAAACCACTTGTACCCCACTCTATATACCATTAGTGGTTTTTAAATCATTCATCTCGCAGAAAATCATGTGTGCTCTTTTCGCCAAGCAGAGACCGTTAATCCAGTTTGGTGGGTGTATCTTGAGCCTTCCTCCCATAATCTCTGTCAAACACCATCTAAGCCATATAAAAATGGACAACCAAACTTGTGGTACTTCCCGAGTCAGTCCTTTCACCACCCAACCGAAAGAAAACAGAGCTTTGGATTGCAGCCAAAACCAAAAAGGACAGATGGTTTAGGGATCTCCATTCTCCTACCTGTCTTTTGGACCCCTTCGATCCAACCTATAAATCCATACCTCCATATCTATTTTCGCGTAACAAAGATAATCCTCCCATAGTTTTCCTGGAGATAACAAATCCCAAATGTGCCGAGAATCCTTGTCCCTATTGGTGACTCCTTCATTCGCCAAACAATCGGCTAACCTGTTAGCCTTCCTTTTCACGTGGACAAATCTAATAGTTTTTAGGGTTTGTAGGTGGGAGTAGATATGGTGAAAGAACTGCAAAACCTTCTAATGCTTCGACACTTTATCTGGAGAAGTTACATTGCATATTTTCTTGGCCGCTCTAATGATCAGTTCTGAATCTGCTTCAATGATAACATTATGTGAATTTGAATCCACCGGGATTTCCAAGCATTGCTCTAATGCCATGAGCTCCACCATGTTATTAGTAGTCTTCCCCAAGTGGCCATGTAAGATCTTCTTTATTTTCCCCTGATCATGTCTTATGGCACCCCCAAAGCCAGCTAATCCTAGGTTGCCCTTAGATGCTCCATCTATATTAACCGTTAAGAAACCAGAAGGAGGAGGCTTCCAAATGTTAACATCTATATTTATTTGGCACTATCTTTATTATTCCCTATGGGATTATGGACTAGAGACCCAAATGAAGTATAATACTCACCTCTTTGGGCAAAGGAGGATCCTTAGGAAGTGTCCTCAACAAGCCTCTTACTGTATCTTTGAACTACCTTAGAATTTGGTCAATTATGTGTTGGGATTGCTTGTTTTGTTTTTGAATATCCGATTGTTTCATTCTTTCCAAACATTCCAGATGACAAAGCCTAGGACCAGAATCTAGGCTTTATTAATAATATCATTCCTTGAGAAGTGTTTCCTCCAGTTCTTTAAAGTGTTGGATATACTGAATCTGTCCCTATTAGTTTGTCTAAAGATCGAGGCCACCCAGTCCCACACATTGGATGTGAAAGGACAGAGGTTGAGAAGGTGTTCCATCTTCTCCTCATTTGAGCCACAGAGATAACATTTGGAAGGACCAATGAAGCCTTCCTTTAAGAGATTCTCCCAAGTTAAAATCTTCCTTTGATGCACTAGCCAAATCAATAACTTTATTTTCATTCAGTGGGGGCTCTGCCATAGTTTCTTCCAAACTTGATCAGGATTTAGATAGTTAAATCCTGTAACTTCCTGTTTAGCCTCTTTGAGGTTAAAATTACCTTCAATGTTCTTTCCTAACCTTAATTGGTCAGGTGAGGAGGAAACCAAAATCCTTCTATGCTCTAGATCCTAGGTGAGAGCATTTGTCTAGGCCTTCAGAGGACTCTCATCAGTTTATCCTAGATCCTTCCAATTCCTCCACTTTCCATTATTCCTTTCCTAGTCCCAAAAGTCTTTTACCAAAAGTATCCCTTTTATATCTGTGTCACTCTTGAGAGCTGCTAATTCATCCTTATAAAGGTCGGGTTCCTGTTGCTAGTTGTCCTCCCAAAATCGAGCTAGTTTCCCTACTTGGATCTCCCAAAAACAATGTTGCTGAACAATAATTTTATTTTCCCAGCCAAGGTTCCAAATATGGGAGCCCCTGATTTTCCCTGGCATTCAAATGTGAACCTTCTCTTGCCTATACTTGGCATATTTTTGTTTCCAAAGCTTAGCCCAGGGATCAATCGACTCCTTGATCCATCTCCACCAAATTTTGGCTCCCAAAACTCTGCTGAGGGCCTCAAGATCATGAAGCCCCAAGCCACCATGGCTTTTGGGCTTCCACAACTTGTCCCAAGCTACTAAAGCCCAATTCTTTTTCTCTTCCTCTCTGCCCCACAAAAATTCCCTTTGTATGCTCCTTATCTGCTGCTTAATGCCTTGAGGTACAAGAAGAGCTGAAAACATGAAAATGGGAATGGCCTACAAGACCGCTTGTGTGAGCACAAGGCGCCCTGCCAAATTTAGTGACCTGCATGTCCATTTTCTAACCTTGTCCTAAAGTTTATTTAAAATTTTCTCCCACACTTTCTTGCTTAGAGATTTGTTAGTAAAAGGTATGCCAAGATATTTGGAAGGAAGTTGTTCCCTTTAAAACCCAAGAATTCTAGTAATGTTTCTTTGAATAGCAATATTAGTGTTAAAGAAAAATACTTTGGACTTGTTGAGGCTTACCTCTGTGCCTGTTGCCATAGCAAAGTCATTTAAGATGTTTTTGATTTCTATGGCTTCCCTGACTATGGGTATGCCCTACAACATCATATCATCCACAAATTGTTGATGTGTGTTTGCCGCTCCATCCAAGGTGAGTTTGATGCCCTGGACTCATCCTTTAGCATTTTCCATTTTGATCACTCTACCTAGCCCTTCCATCATGAGAATGAAGAGGAATGGTAAGAGCGGATCTTCGTGTCTGAGTCCTCTCGAGGGTGTGAAGGTTCTTGATGGAGCTCCATTAAGCAGTATGGAAAAACTGGTCGTGGTGACTAGTGCCATAACCCATCTTATCCAATTTTGGTCAAAGCCATAGGCTCTTACAATTTCTCTTATGTAATACCAACTTAGTTTATCATAGGCTTTAGCTAGGTCCAACTAAATGATCATACTAGCTTGTTTATTGCTTTTGAGAGAGTGTACCACCTCATGAGCTTGGATGATATTGTTGGGATTTGTCTCCCTTCCACATAGCTTGTTACTCCTCTGAGATTAGAGATGGTAGAAGGGGCTTGAGTCTATTGGCTATCACTTTGGAAATAATTTTATACACCACATTAAGTGTTGAAGATAAAATATTGCAATTTACTTCAGAAGTTATCACTTTCTTAGATGTGCAAAAATATTTTGAGTTTCCTTGTCCTTTGCCATATTTACATTTAACTCTATTATACTAAATCCCTAATAAAATACCTTATCCTAAGTATATAACTCCCTTTTTATAAATATCCCAAAAACTCCTCTATTATAAAGTTTAACCAAAGTATTTATATCCCCGCACATTTAAAATAATAACCCACTATACGCCCTTTGGTTAAAATTATCATTATATTATAATCCCGCCCTTATGGTAATTAAATAATATTTGTTTGTTACCATATAAATAAAAAATATATATACAAAAAATTTAAACATGCCATATGTATGTTTAAATACAAAAATATGAATAAAACTTCCGAAAAGTTTCGTGCCACCGTGGTTTGTCCACCTGGCAATCCACTTAACCAAACCCCGCCGCAACCCATTTCTTTATGCATACGAGATTAATTAGTCATCAGGACTAATTAATAACCTTTTCTGCCTATTAGATATCGCCCGGGGTGATTAGATTAAACCTTAAAATGTTTTAAAGCCCGATGGGCCCACATCTGAAACCTCCATTTTGAATCCACAAGAACCAAAATGGAGGTGTCAGCAGCTCTGAATATTACTCCACTGAATGCTCCTCACCGTGAATTGGAATATTTACCTTTGATAGATGAAGATTTCCAAATTAAAGACCTGCATTTTGATGAAAGCCCCCTATTGAGCTATTATCGCTGCAGAGACGAATACTCAAAGGGGCACGATCTTAGAGGGTTGTGGGAATCCAATCTCCCAAGGTATCTCATTGCTTCAATCATTTATTTCCCAGAAATCATCCATTACTGCCATTCTAACTATGATCTAACTCAAAGAGCTGTAATATCCCCTGACCAGAGTGTTATTTTCCCCATTACTCCCCAAGCTATCAATGTGATGCTCCATTTTGAACTTGGTAAAAACCTCACTCCCTTGTCCATTGGGGAATTGCTTGAAAAATCTACTCGGTTGTCCCCTGAAGAGGTAATCAGAAGATCACATCCTTGGATAAAAAGTCTTAATACTAGTCATAATATTTGTTTACTCCAAGATTGTTATCAAATCTATTCAAGCAGAGGTTAGAAAGCATAACAGCTAAAGAGTATCAGTGGTTAAAGAGTATCAGTGGTTAAAGTGTATCAGGTAAAAGTCAGTGAAAGTTAAAACGAAGTTACAGAGCAGTCAAAGGTAAACAGTAAAAGTGAATACAAAAGGCAGTAAAATGGTAAAAAGAGATTATAATACTTTCACCAATATTCAGGTTTGTCTAAAGTGAAAGTAAAACAGTCAAAAGAGCAAGAAAGTAAAAAGATGAAAAAACATAACAAGAAGGAACATTTTTGCAGAAATTGCATATTTTAGTCATAGTTTTGCAGAAAATATTGTGATCAATCCAAGATGAATTTTACAAAAATGAAGGAGTTTTATGTTCTTAAGAGGTCCATCTACAAAAACCTCTCTCACTTTTCTAACAGCCACAGATGTTGAATCAAACAATGTTGGAAAGCACTTTTTGCAGAAAATTTCAGTTTAAGTCATCATTTTGCAGAGAGTATTTTGGCCAATCCAAAATACTTCTTACAAAACTGAATTAGGTTTTTGTTTCTAAGATACCCATCTACAAAAACCTATCTCATTTTTTTCACAGTGATTTTATAATGAGAGATACATGCGCATCTTTACAGGTCATTTTTCAGACTCTGTAAAACTCTGTTTTACACATATTTTTTACAGAGACTATTATGCATTGCTGGAGAGGAATTTTGGGAAAATGAAAGAGGTTTATCTCACCAACATATTGGTCTACAATAACCTCTTTCACTTTTTACATATCTATTATGTATTGAGAAATACAAAAATATCATTGGACCCCAAGTTTGCAGAATTGTTGGAGCAGATTGCACAAAGAAAGGAAACAGTTAGTGACTTGGATGCCTCATCATCAACTAAGAGTTGGATCAAATTCGAATTATTCTCTTTGTCATCACCTATCCATACAAAATAGTGCCAAATATATGCATTAGTTTGAGTGTGCTTTAATTAAGTTCTATTTATGTAAATAGTTGGAGAGATTTGCGAACCAATTTTGATATTTGTTTCAAGATATTTTAGTTTAGAATTGGTATAAATACTCCACTCTTGGAAGCATTGGGGGATTCCATTACTTGGCTGTAACATTGAAACTTTAGAATAAAAGTGCTTGGAGAAATTTTTCGTGGCTTGGCTGGATGAGGATTTAAAGCACAGGACTTGTTGCAGGATTCATGTGTTGGACAACAGTTCAATAAGTGTTTCTACCCTTTCTCTGAAATTTTATATCAGTTTATAATATCATCATATCCATTTATGAATAATTCGCATAAGAGATTGGAACAGAATTTGCTTAATTGTGCTTTGTTTTTATATGTTATTATTCTTGATTTTTTCTTCCAAATTAGTTATAAGCATGAATTCTTAAATGCTCTTGCTTTACTAATATTAAACACATAATACCATCATATCCATTCCCGAATAATTTGCACAAGAGATTGAAACAGAATTTGCTTAATTGTACTCTGTTTCCAAATGTTATTATTCTTGATGTTTTCCTCTAAATTAGTTATAAGCATGAATTCTTAAATGCTCTTGCTTTACTAATTTAAACATTGTTGGTTACTATAACAAAGGATTCTTCATTGCTCTTTGCTTGTAGTCATTTCATTTCTTTCTTTTGGACATGGTGAAAGACTCTTAGTTGCCTTTCATCCCTTCAAATTCATCCCATCCACTTTAAATTTTAAGGATTGTTCTCTTTCTAGCTATCTTGCCCTGTAATACCATCTTGTGCTTAGAATAGAAATCCAGTAAAGCCATCCTTTGACTCCATAGCCCAATGGACTGAAAGCTCTCAATCTTGCCCTTAGTTTGTGGATTCCACGATTTTCCCAAAACAAACTCTTGAATCTATAACTAGCCTAAAACCTTCCAAGAACAATGATAAATCATAGAGAGAGCCCTCTCTGGATGCAGAGTGGCTAGATTCTGCATCTAAAAGGTTGGTTTGTGGTTACCTCGGGTATACTTTCCTCTTACACAACTTCTAGGAAAACCTGAGTGATAACAGCACTGATAGCGCATGCAAACAGGAATTGATCCTTGAGGGATTGTGTTATTTTTAGAGGCCTTATTTCCCTTTAAATACAAGCTATCCTTCATACGAATTACGTATTGGAATAGAGACTTGGAAAGCTTGTGAAGAGGCTAAGCTTTGGCCTTGAGCTTTCTTATGAGTTGGAGATTGAATTTTTTGAGTGTTGGGATTGTTCTAGAGAGAACAAGCATTGTAATTTCATCTTGATTTTCCCGATTAATACAAAACATGTAGTGGGATTTTGAGCTATGGATTTCCCCAGATATTTATTGTGTTATGTGCCTTTGATTCTCTTCCTCTATTGATTATTATTTTCTCGATTTTTATGGGCCTCCGCTGTAAAGAGTAGAAATACATTCTTGTCTCTTTCTTTAGAAAATTGCATCAGCTTGTGAATCTATAGGATTTTCTACATAAATTAAATTGCAACTGTAATAACTGCTACTCTACAATAGATCATAAGAAAATATACACATGAAACACCAATATATTGTGGTTCACCGCAATGTAGGGCTACGTCCATAAGAATTGTTCCTAATATAATGAAACTTTGAACAACAAACAGTTATGGGCTTACACACTAAGTTGCAAGCTGTCTGTGCACTCAGTTGCAGACTCAGGCCTTTTTTCACTCAACTACATAGCCTCGCCTTGTTTTCCAAATTACATATCACAATAATACAACCATAACACTAATCTGGATCTCTAAGATAACATGATTCTCTTCTTATTATTTTACCCTATATATATTGTTACATCATCAAAATATCATGGTCCAAATACCATGACTCCCTAAACAAGTAATTATGGTCCAAAACCATTGATCCCTTACAAAAATAGTCAGATTTTACAGAAACGAGGGGCTTGTACCCACCCCTAAGCCCTTACGTCGTGCAGTATGTTTGCTTCCTCAAACTGTGCTTCGCCCCTAAAAATACGAATTTTTTGCCAGAATTTATGCCAAGTTGGGTTGCGCCCAACAGTCCCCCAACACTCACATGTGACTCGTCCCAAGTCACTCAGCCGATTTGCCTCTGATATTCGCTATAATGTTCTTGTAGGCATTGTTGAACTGCTACATAATGTCTGTGACCTACTTTTCTTCGTTATGCACTTCCTCCAACAATGCTTCTGTCACAGGTTCTTAGGTATCCTTTTGCATCATTGTTGTCTCCCTTCGTCAAAGCTCTTGAAGCTTCTCATCTACCATTTGGGACAATTAGAGAGCCTCATCCTGCCATGATTGAGTTCTCTCTGTCAAAACCTACTCTTCCTTCCTCAACTTTTCTACCTTCTTCTAAAGGGCATTTCCCTCATTGATCTTGGTGAGCTTCTGCGATATTGGTAAGGTCTTCTCAGTTACCCAAATCTCTTCCAACTATTGCTTCTTTTGCTGAATGTCTTCTTAAAGTTTATGCACGGTTGGATCTTCCGGAAGAGAAGTCCAAATATGTAAACTTTCATCCAAAATCTTCCCACAATCTACCACTGTTGCGGAGATGCCAGCCATTGTAACCTTCAATTCAGTCTCCCTCTGCTTTCGCACTTCCTTTGATGTGGTTGGTTGTAGCTTCATCTACAACTAGTTGATCTTCATCTCATATGAAAATTTCACTTCTGAAATCTTATCCTTGTATATTTTTACTACAAGGTCGAGCTTTGTGACCTTGTCCTCCACTGTTCCTCTTCTCAAACCTCAATGTCTAAAATATCACGGCATGTTACTTCAATGACCTCCTTCAGCTTCTAGTGATGTTGAATTTCCTGATCCCTCTCCTTCGCCTAGTCGAGATTCTGCTACAATGAATATTTCTCTCTCTTTACTTGAATTTTTAACTTCGACATGAGTTGTTCATGCTGCTTTAGATCATCTATGATCTCTTGATGCAGTTTATGTAATCTATGAAATGGTACTACTGCAATGTTCATGTTCACATACCTCCATTCTTTAGCATGTTATTGTACCTCGGTAGAGTAAAATTGCAGGGCTCTGAAAGGTATCGGTGTTATCTGCACCGCCAGTGTAGGCTCTATTGATCTTTCCTCTGCAAGATTTTCCTCTATCTTCGCTGGCTACCTGACTATCTGTGCCAAAATCTTCAGTTCTGTAATGTGCTCCTTGACACTGGTTAGAAGTGCATTGTATCAATCCTCTAACTTGTTCCATGATCACGTCATCGCTTCCTTGATTTCATCCTTAATCTGATCCAAGTCCCCCTTAGTGAGGACCACTGGTGTTATGTCCTTTGTCTTATCTATCTTCTGCTTCTTTTTGCCTCTTGTGGCAACTTCAGCACATTTCTTCCTCTTATCCGAGATAGATGGGTTTGTCTCTGTCTTTTCAGACTCTTTTTTTTGTTCATCACCTTTAGGAGGATCCTAGTTGCGTTGTGTCCTCCTCTATCGAACTATATTTTGTTTTTGTCTCCCGCATAGTCATCCACTTCACAAGCCACTATTGTATCTCTACTAGGAGATCGTCTTTTGTCACTAGATATGGCAGGTATTTCCATTTTTTTATTGTAGATCTACGACTCTGTATATAGATTTTGTGGAATTCAACCTTAAACTTCGCGGCATTGCTATACCATTGGTATAAGCTTGGTGAAAGGTGAGAGTGTTGGTTCACCAACATGTATAAGTCCATATTTTATAATACAAAAAACATTCGGTTCTCCTGTGCTCATGTTGGTTTAGCGCTATACCACAGCGAGGTATACCGCGCAGCTTCATAAACATCTAAGGGTACTAGAGGGAACTGCAAATCTTCCGGCTCTCTCCATGTGAGCATAGAAATTATCAAAATTAACCACACGTAATGAAATTAAATACCTTACTCATGATCCTTGCAATAGTCATCCATAAACTCTTAGCATAGATCTATGGCCCAGTTGCACTGAACCCCATTAGCACACTGCGTAGATAATGAAACCACCGATGCAGGGACTTCATTAGCCTGACACTTCCTCATGATTTTTCCAACCAATATGTGTGTTGCGAAGCAAACTCCCTAATCATTGATCGATTTGATATCATAACCTCACTTCCCTTCTGTCAATCCAAACTTCTTCTTCATGTTTTCAGCTATTGCTCTATCCTGATCTTTCCTAACAAATTCTTCTGTAGGGTTCCACCCTTGATATGGAAGCCTTGTGATTCTCCATATCAGCATTGGGTTGATAGGGATCATCTTCCCCATCCATAGGCATCCATCATGCACCAACATGAGAAGTTTTCTCAGAGAGGCCATGCTCCCTAGACTTTTGTCGAAGTGCGGCACATTCAACATGTTCATCAAACCCCACTGCCCCAATCTAGATGCCTAATATTGTGTTTCTAACCTCGTCACACCACTCTCAAGGTAGTGTATTTATTTTGAATATTTGTCTGGTGAAAAATGAACACATTTCTTCCTATCGTTAAAATCATAGTCTATGAACTTCAGCTGTGGAATATTCCCAAGGGTTTCTCCAGTAAATTTCACTGACTGTAGCAATAAAGGTGTGAAGGTGCCATACTTCACATCCTTCGACTCTTTTACTAGTTTTGCATTCATTTTTCTCGGTAGAATATACGGTGGGAGAGGTGATGGAAACATTATGCCATTTGTTTCCATTTGCACTTGTTCTTCTTCTTCCTCTCTATCTCTCGCTTGTTCAGGCTACCCAACATGTTTATTGTCGTGTTTCTTGTGATGATGCCACAATAGGTAATGTTGTTGTGAGCATATCAGTTGATGTTGCTTCAGATGCTGCATCCATGACTTCGGCTAAGCCCTTATCATTAAATATACAGATAAATTCTCTAGTCGATGGGATATTCATGCGAAAATCTCTACAAATTCTTCGAAATAACAATATTCGAATTCTCAATTTAGCAAAGTACCAAATCTGGGCAGGACGCGATTTTTTATAGCAAATCTAAATTTCTAACCTCTTCATTAGCTCATATTGTGTTCATTAATTACATATCTATCGCACGATTCAGTCAATCTTTCCTCATAAATGCAACTTTTTGTGTGTTTTAACATTAACTTTCCCTTTTAATAGTCATATTTTCCCGACAAGCTTCGACACATCCCATATTGTAGCGAACAACTCCTCTTACGTCGAGGCTCCTACGAACTTTGACATAATTCAGACTGTAGTGAAATAACTTCCCATATCGAAGCTCTCTACTACAACGTAGTTTATAGTCCAATGCCCACTTTCAATTGCAGGTGGCACTAAGAATTTTCTCCTTTCTTCTCCAGAGTGAAGTTGTACAGGTAGGGTTGTCCCTGTACAACTTCAATTTTCTGACATTTACTCTTCCTTGAATCAATTATCCATTTAATTTTTCTAATTGAACTGTGCCTCTATCAATAATATGCTTGATAATGTATGGCCCCAACCAATGCATCTTGAATTTTCCTCGAAATTTTACAAACTTACTTTCATAAAGGAGAACAAGATCTCCTACTTGGAACTTCTTCTGCTTAATATGTCTATCATGCCAGGCATTTTCTCTTTCTTTTTGTACCTGCTGATGGAATCCTACTCTAAATTTGTCTTCCTCCAAAGCAATCAATCACGACATTCTTTCCTCCATTATATTAGGGTATGCCATATCTGTAAAAGCTACAATCCTTGAGCTAGGCATGATGTACTCCATGGGCATCACAACTTCTTACACATAAACTAACATGAAGGGTGTCTAACCTGTCAAATTTTTACATGTGGACTTCCAAATCTAAACAATATGTACTTAAAAATAAAATTCACAACAGTCTCTATGTTGTAGTGCCTTATTGATTGTGCTTCGTCCCATCTTTTCAAGTAATCAGTCAATGTAATTATGTACCTTGCACCAATCCTCTTTTCCAAGTGGGTTGATGGGTCCAACAAAATCGATGGCCCACTTATCAAAGGCCTGCAATGTAAGTTCTGGTACCAATGGCATCTCATCTCTTCTGGAAGGATTCCCTATTCTTTGACACACATCACATGCTCGATATTACTCCTTCGCATCTTTATGTTGCATAGGCCACCATAATCATGCTCTCAAAATCCTCTGCATAGAAGCTTCTCCTACATTTTGTCCACCAATTGCACCCACATGAGCCTCTGCTATAATCATATGTATTTCATGTTTAGGAACATATTTTTGCAGTATCTCATCTAGTCCCATCTTATATAAATGTCCTTCTATTAATGAAAATTCATATGCCTTAACCATTGGTTATTTCTTTCGCTGTGTAGTGTATCCTAAAGGAGCCATTCCTATGGTCAAAAATTGAATGATATCTGCAAAGTTGTCATCTGCAACTTTGATTGCAAATAACGGCACATTAGGGAGATTATCTTCTATGGTGGTTGGTTCTTCCCCTGTTTCCAGTCTTCACAAATGATTAGGTCCTCCATTCAGTCTCCCTGGTTTAACGATGATCTCAAAGTAATATTCCTGGAATAATAGTAACCATCTGCAAATATTTTCTCCTAAGACAAGCTTATTGACCAAATACTTTAGTTAAAAATTATTTGTAAACATTTTAAAGTGTTATCCCAGCAAATAGTGTTTAAACTTCTACAAAGCATACATCATGGCTAGACCTTCCCTTTCTGTAGTGGTGTAACTCTTTTCTTCTTTAGATAACTTTCTACTTGCAAAAGTTATAGGATTATCCATCTATCCTGCACCAGGTTATGCCAGTACCACTCCCAAAGTTACACAAGAGGCATCCACATGGACATGGAATTCCTTATTCCAGTCATGGAACACTAGTATAGGTGAAACTACCATTTTTTCTTTCAATATGTCAAGGCTCTTCTGACATTCTCCATTCCACTGAAAAGTTGCATCCTTCTCCAACAATTTATCCGTAGGCGTAATGTTCTAAGCATACCCATTAGGTTGTTCCCAATAGGCCCCCAACACTCACATGTGACTCATCCTGAGTCACTCAATTGATTTTCCTCTGATATTCGCTACAATGTTGTTGTAGGAACTGTTGATCTACTACAGAATGTTTGTGACCTACTTTTCTTCTTTGCACACTTCCTCCAACAGTGCTTCTGTAACAAGTTCTTCGGTAGCCTTTTGCATCATTGTTGTCTCTCTATGTCGAAGCTCTTGAAGCTTCTCATCTTCTGTTTGGGACAATTGGAGAGCCTCATCCTTCCATGGTTGAGTTCTCTTTGTCAAGAGTTGATCTTCCTTCCTCAACTCATCTATCTTCTTCTAGAGGGAATTTCCCTGATTGATCTTGGAAAGATTCTGCTAGATTGGTAAGGTATTCACAGTTACCTGAATCTCTTCCATTTTTATGTCTTCTTGAATTTTATAAAAATTTGGATCTTCTTGTAGTGAAATCCAAATTTGTAAGCTTTCATCCAAAAACTTCCCACAATCTGCCACTATTGCAGAGATGTTGGCCATTGCAACCTTCAGGTTGGTCTCCCTCTGCTCTCACACTTCATGTGGTGTGGTTGGTTGTATCTTCATCTACAACTCGTTGATCTTCATCTCATATGAAAATTTCACTTCTGCAATCTTATGCTTATATCTTTTTACTACAAGGTCAAGCTTCGTGACCTTGTCCTCCACTGTTCCTCTTCTCGGACCTCAATGTCTAATATCTCACAACATGTTTCTTCAATGACATCCTTCAACGTCTATTGTTGTTGAACTACTTGATCCCTCTCCTAGATCGCCTGGTCGAGCTTCTGTTGTAACAAATCTCTCTCTCTCTCCCTCTCTATGTGAATGTTTAACTTTGAGGTGGGTTGTTCACGCTGCTTCAGATCATCTATGATCTCTTGATGCAGCGTGTGTAATCTCTGAAATGGTACTGTTGTGATGTTCATGTTCACATACCTCCATTATTTGGCATATTTTTGTACCTCGGTGGAGTCAAACTACAAGGCTCAAACAAATATAGATGTTATCTGCACTGCAAGTATAGGCCTTATTAATCTTTCCTCTACAAAATTTTCCTCTATCAGCACTGGATGTCTGACCGTCTGTGCCAAAATCTTCAATTCTGCAATGCGCTCCTCGACACCTGTTAGAAGTGCGTTGTAGCGATCCTCTAACTTGTTCCATGATTATGTCGTCGCTTCCTAGATTTTATCTGCAATCTAATCCAAGCCCCCCTTAGTGAGGACCATTGGTGTTATGTCCTATCTTGTCTACCTTCTACTTCTTTTGCCTCTTATGGCAGCTTCGGCACCTACCTTCCTCTTCTCCGCGATAGTTGGGTCTGTCTCTATCTTTTGAGACTCTTTGTTCTTTTCATCACCTTAAGGAGGATACTTGTGACCCTCATCTTGTTTCTCCTCTTCGTCTAGCTCATGCTCATCCTTATCTGTTCCACTCACTTCCCCGTGCTGCGATATTTCCTCCTCTGTTGGACTATCTTATGTATGTGTCTCCAGCGCAGTCATCCACTTCGCATGCCACTATTTTACCTCTGCTAGGATATTGTCTTATGTCACTAAATATGGCAGGGGATTCCATTTCTTCGTTGTATCTCTACGAGCCTGTATATAGATTTTGTGGAAGTCAGCCTTCAACTTAACGACATTACTATACCGCTAGTATAGGCTTCGTGAAAGGCAAGGGTGCTGGTTCACCAACATGTGTAAGTCCATATGGTATAATATAAAAAACATTCAGTTCTCCTATGCTCACATCAGCTTAGTGGTATACCATAGTGAGGCATATCGAGTGGCTTCACAAACATCTAAGGGTACTAGAGGGAACTGTGAATCTTCTGACTCTTTCCATGCAAGCATAAAAATTATCAAAATTAACCATGCATAATGAAATGAAATACCTTTCTCCTAAGCCTTGCAATAGTCATCCATAAACTCTTAGCATAGATATGCAGCCCAGTTGTACTAAACCCCATTATCACAATGTGCAGCTAATGAAACCACCGATTTTAGGACTTCATTAGCCGACACTTCCTCATGATTTTTCCAACCAATATGTGTGTTGCGAAACGAAATCCCTAGTCACTGGTCGAGTTGATATCATAACCTCATTTCCCTTTTGTCATTTTGAACTTCTTCTTCACGTTTTTAGCTATTGCTCTATCCTGGTCTTTCCCAACAAATTCTTCTACGGGGTTCTACCCTTGATATGATAGTCTTGTGATTCTCCATATCAACATTGAGTGGATAGGGATCCTCTTCCCTATCCATAGGCATCCATCGTGCACCAACACAACCAGTTGTCTCAAATAGTTCGTGCTCCCTAGACTTCTACTGAAGTGCAGCACAATCAACATGTTCATCAACCTCGATTGTGCCAATCTAGCCTCCCACTACCATGGCTCTAACCTCGTCACACCACTCTTAGGGTAGTGTACTTGTTTTAAATATTTGTCTCGTGAAAACTGCAAATATTTCTTCTTGTCATCGAAATCATAGTCCATGAACTTCAGTTGTTGAATATTCCCAACGGTTTCTCCAATAAATGGCACTAACTCTGGAAATAAAGGTGTAAAGGTGCCATACTTCGTGTCCTTCAAATGTTTTACTGGTTTTTCATTTGTTTTTCTCGATGGAATGTACAGTGGGAGAGGTGATGGAAACACTATGCCATATGTTTCCATTTGCACTTATTCTGCTTCTTCCTCACTATGTTTCACATGTTCGAGCTTCTCAACAAGTTTTCTATCCTATTTCTTCTTCGTTCTCTCCTCCTTGGTCAGTGTCTTTCTTGGGGATCTCCGTTGTGTTCATGATAATGCGGCAACAAGTGATGTTGCTGCAGGAATAACAGTTGATGCTACTTCAAATGCTAGTTTAGATGTTCCTTCCATGACTCTAGCTAAGCCCTTCTCGTTAAATATACGAATAAATTCTTCAGTCGAAAGGATATTCATGCGAAAATCTTTGCAACCTCCTTGAAATAGCAATATTCGAATTCTAAATTTAGCAAAGTGCCAAATATGGGCAGGACGCGGTTTTTTATAATAAATCTAAATTTCTAACCTCATCATTAGCTCATATTGTGTTCATTAATTGCATATCTATCACTAGATTCAATCAATCTTTCCTCATAAATGCAAATTTCTGTGTGTTTTAACGTTAACTCTCCCTTTTTAACGGTCATATTTTTCTGGCGAGTTACAACACATCCCATATTGTAGCGAACAACCCCTCTTACGTCGAGGCTCTTACAAACTTCGACATAATTCAAACTGTAGTGAAATAACTTCTTATATTGAAGCTCTCTCTACAACGTAGTTTATAGTCCAGTGCCCACTTCCAACTGTAGGTGGCACTAAGAATTTTCTCCTTTCTTCTTCAAAGCAAAGTTGTAGGAGCAGAGTTGTCCCTGTACAACTTCAATCTGCTTCCATTTACTCTTCCTTGAATTAATTCTCCATTTAACTTTGCTAATTGAATTGTGCCTCTATCAGTAATATGCTTGATAATGTATGGGCCCAACCAATGTATCTTGAATTTTCCTCGAAATTTTACAAACTTAATGTCATAAAGGAGAACAAGATCTCCTAGCTAGAACTTCTTTTGCTTAATATGTATGTCATGCCAGGCCTTTTCTCTTGCTTTCTGTACCTACTGATGGAATCCTACTGTAAATATGTCTTCCTCCAAATCAAGCAACTGTAACATTCTTTCCTCCATTATATCAAGGTCTGCCATATCTGTAAAAGCTACAATCCTCAAGCTAGGCATGATGTACTCCATGGAAATCACAGCTTCTTGCCCATAAACTAACCTGAAGGGTGTTTGGCCTATGAAATGTTTACATGTGGTCCTATAAGCCCGTAAAACTACTGGAATTCTAGGGTCCCAGTCATCTCTATTCACATTGCATACCTTAGTAAGTGAATTCTCCAAAACATTATTGAATGCTTCTACTATTCCATTGGCCTAAGGATGATAAGGGGTACTCTTATGATGATAAACTTGGAACTCCTTAGTCAATGCTTCAATAGCCTTATTTAGGAAGCATTAACCTTGATCACTCATCAAAATATTTGGACATCCAAATCTAGACAATATGTACTCAAATAAAATTCGCAATAATCTCTATGTTGCAGTCCCTTACTGGTTGCGCTTTTCCCATCTTACCAAGTAATCAGTCATTGTAATCATGTACCTTGCAGCAATCCTCTTTTCAAGTGGGTTTATGGGTCCAACAAAATCAATGGCTCACTTATCAAAGGCATGCAATGTAACTTGTGGTACCAATGGCACCTCATCTCTTCTGAAAGGATTCCTATTCTTTGACACACATCACATGCTCGACAATACTTCTTCACATCTTTATGTAGTGTAGGCCACCACAATCATGCTCTCAAAATCTTTTGCGTAGTATCTTTTCCTTCATAGTGTGCACCAGTTGTTCCCCCGTGAGCCTCTGCTAGAATCATTTGTCTTTCACGTTCAGGAACATATTTGTGCAGTATCTCATATGGTCCCATCTTATATAAATGTCCTACTACTAATGAAAAATAAATTTCCTTAACCACTGATTCTTTCTTTTGTTGTGTAGTGTATTCTGAAGGATCCATTCATGCGGTCAAAAACTAAATGATATCTGCAAAGTGGTCATGTGCAACTTTGATTGCAAATAATTGCGCATCAGGGAGATTATCCTCTAAGCTTGTTGGCTCTTCCTCTATTTCCAACCTTGACAAATCGTCAGGTCCTGCATTCAGTCTCCTTGGTTTAACAATGATCTCAAAGTAATATTCCTAGAATAAAAGTAACCATCTACAAATATTTTCTCCTAAGACAGGCTTATTGACCAGATTCTTCAGTGCAGAATGATCCGTAAACATTTTAAACTATGATCCCAACAAATAGTGTCTAAAATTTTGCAAAGCATACATCATGGCCGGACCTTCCCCTTCTGTAGTGGTGTAATTATTTTCTGCTTTAGATAAATTTCTACTAGCAAAAGCTATAGGATTATCAATCTCTCCTGCACCAGGTTGTGCCAGTACCACTCCCAAAGTTATACAAGAGGCATCCACATGGACATGGACTTCCTTATTCCAATCAGGGAATGCTAGTATAGGTGCAACTACCATTTTTTATTTCAATATGTCGAGGCTCTTCTGACATTCTTCATTCCACTAAAAAGGTTACATTCTTCTTCAACAATTTCTCCATAGGTGCAGTGATCTGAGCACACCCCTTGAAAAATTTCTTGTAATACCCAGTATGTCCCAATGTAGTGCGAAGATGTATTCCTGTCTTAGGTGGAGGAAAATTCACAATGATAGCAATATTAGCATTTTCCACCTACTTGATTTGTTAAATCCTAGTCCTGTGTCAGAGCTTGATCCTGTGTCAATGTAGATGACACGTCGCAGTTAATTTTCTGATCGGGCTTTGGTAGTGCACTAGAGGTTGAAGCTCCAACATCCATAAAATTTCACTTTGCTTCCATAAATACTTCTTTTTCTTTCTGAATATAAAAAACATTTCTCAGCAGTCTTTCTAACCCATGCACTTTTAGATTCTTTATTTTCATCCGCTTTATCACTACTAGATGCAGCTCCAATTCTTGTGACAACACTAATTTGAGGTTCGTCGGTCGTCCTTTTAGCAGTGATCATTTGAATATTATGTGTAAGTTATTTATTCCTTTTTTCTTGCATCTTCACCATAAGTACAAGACATTCTTCAATTACATGGTCAAAGTATTTACAATACTTACACGTCGTTGTGGGATTTGGGCAGTCTCTCGTAAAATGACCTGGTTGGCCACAGTTATAGCAAATGATCTGTCTTCGTCCTTGACCAGCTCCACCACCTCGACCTCTTCCTGCATAACCTCCGCAATGACTACACTTTCCATTGCCCTCATGTTCGTGCTCTTCTGCTTGCATTCTATAAGTGTCAGCACCGTGCTCCATCATTAGCTCGTAAGCCCGATAATTATTCTCATCATGTCCTACTAATTTACAGAATTTTCAATATAGATTCCTCAGAATCTGTACATATTTTTGTAACAAGTAACATTCTTCTAAACGATGTTGGCCTCTAGTCTTACATATTTCACACCACATGTTGGATCCTGCATCAAGGGATTCTTCTGAAGATAGGGCACTTTTCTTTAGAATGGTCCTCCAATCTTCACTTTGTACATCATACTTATTCTTTAACTTCTTTGCTTTTCTTGATGTCTTGTATCTGTAGGGTTAGGTTTGTCAGCTGACTCTGAATATGTTGCATGCCTGCGTTAGTATCTCCTATATGTAGAGTCTACAATTTCATCACAATTTGTAGAGATTCGGCTTGACTTTCTATCTTTTTTTGTGTCAATAGAAATTTGATATGCGGTAGCAACGCAACTATAAATCATTCTTGATGTTGTTGTGGAGCTATGTCGAATATTACTTGATCGAATAACACCTTAAATCTCTGATCAAACTCCCAAACAGACTCGATAGGTTTCTGTTTGATCTCTTTCAACTCAGTGAAGCACTTTAACTCAGAATTCAGTGTCTTAAACTCTCTTATCAGTGTTGTTTTAATATCTGCAAACGTTTTGTTCTAATTATTTGAATACTTAATATACCCTGTAAATGCTCTATCTCAAAACATTGTAACAAGTTATGCTTTCTTTATATTCTCATCGTTGATCTACTTTGCGGCCCATACAACTTCACATAAAAACCAAAATTGTTTTGGATCCTCTAATCTAGTTCCTTTGAAAACAAGTAGCTTAATATTTCCAGCCACACTTCTTCTTGGAGGGGGAGGGGAGGGGGAGATGTAAGGGGAGGGGATGGGATGTAGGAGGGGTAGATGGAGAGGGAGGGGGAGGGTGGGAGCCAAAAACACCCTAGCTATTATTGGATTCTTTCTTCTATGGACTTTGAGGCTGGAAGGGTGAATACTGCAAAGTTACTTGGGCATTATCAGGGTTTCTTTCTTCTCCTTCGCTTTCAAATCCACTTAAAAGAGGACTATAATCAGTCTCTATAAAGGTCTTTGCATCTTTTCCATAATATCTCTTTCTGGTATCTATTCTATATATCTTTCCACTTTGTATTACTGTGATCCCTTGCTTGGACTTATTCCCTCTTCTTCCAAACATAACTTAAACTAGCAATCTGATTGCTTCTGTAAAACTCCCTTTCTAACAGAAGCATCTTAATCCAAAGTTTTGGAGATTTTAAATACTTACCTCACGGTCCTTTGAAGAATTGTTTTTCCTCTTTGTTGTAGGACATGGTCAAGTCTACGACGAACCCCGTAATGAATCCTCCCAAGATGTTATCAACCCAGAAATCGACAACCCTTGAAATCATATTGTTAGTTCTCTTGAGTCAATGTATCAGTTCATGAGTCCACACCATAGTTTCTTCACTTTTAAAATAGTTCTTCCTTTCAGTCAACCTTGATATACAATCGTACAACTCCACAGGAAATGAAGCGAAGAAAATTTTGTATTGATCTATAAAAATATACTTCTATAACAAAGCTTCAGATGTCAGAAAAAGGTTTCTATTTTCTTGATCTGCAAATTCTCACTCTTTTATTTTATCCAGTCTCGAATATATTTCTTCAACGGGTGCCACATCCACATATCCCTCAAACATATCCCATCCTCGACAATGAAACCATTTTTTGGCTTGGTTTGGGCTGACCCAAGATCGATCTATACTGCACACCAACAAAACCCTCAATCACTGGCCCTTTCGTCAATGACCTGCAAGTAGAACGTAGTCTCACCCGAAGTGACTATGGGAGGATGCAAAACCAAGTTTCTACAGCCTTGAAGGATTAGGAGATTTGTTATTATTATGTTTTCATATTCTTATCATTCATATATCACTTCGCCGCATTAGATTAAACAATTAAACCTGTCATATAAAACCATAAACCATCATTGTGATGAAAGTAAATTCCAACTGTAATAATTGATACTCTACAACGGATAATAAGAAAATATACGCATGAAACACCAATGTATCATAGTTCACCCCAGTGTATGGATACGTCCAGAAGAACTGTTTTTAATATAATGAATCTTTGAACAACAAATAGTTCTTGGCCTACGCACTAAGATGCAAGTTGTCTATGCACTCAGCTATAGACTCAGGCCTCTACGCACTCAGTTGCAGAGCCTTGCCTTATTTTCCAAATTAAAAATAACAATAATACAACCATAACACTGATCTGTATCTCTAAGATAATATGATTCTCTTCTTATTATTTTACCCTATAATATTATTACATCTAAGGGTTACATCATCAAAATACCATGGACTCCCTAAAACAAGAAACTGTGGTCCAAAATTATTGATCCATTACAAAAATAGTGCGCTTTTAAAAAATGAGGGGCTTCAACCCACCCCGAAGCCCTTACACTGTGCAATATATTTACTTCTTCAAACTGCACTCCGTTGTGCGGTCCACTTCGCATTCTGACGCACGCTCCACTGCGCACTCCACCCCACAAAATGTGGAGTCTTTGCCAAAATCTAGGCCAAGTTGGGCTACGCCAAACAAAAATATTGGTTGCTTGATTCATATTTGAATCAATGATATTGATCTAATTCAAAGTGTGATTCAATTTCTTATTGCGCGGATCTCTCTCTCTTGAAGTTTGAGAGACTACTATCATGAGTTTAAACATGTTCACTTTAATACTTGCAAAGCCTAATCTATTACTATTTTAAATTGTGATGGCTCTTTCTTGAAGAGACCATGCTCTTGTAGCATTATGCAGGGAAATGGACTGTGCTAATTATTTCTAATGCAGAACTAAATAGCATTTAGACATGGTCATTGTGAAACATAGTTTTGTACTTTGCTTAAGATCTATGTTATTTCCTCCTTAGGTATTTACATAGGTCAAACACCCTATAATATTTGGTTGTTAGTCAATGCATATTGGTTTCTCTATGCTTCTTGAAGCAATATTAAAGTATATAAGTGCATTATAGTTACTGGCGGAGTGTTGAATGGAAACAAAGGTTGAGTGATTAGATCGATTGTTATATAATGTGCTCAGAACTTGTGTGAATATAGTCCGCCATGACCACCAGTTTCCAAAAAGAGTGATAGTTGTGAGGTTGATGAGGTGTGTTTGATCGTGTTCCTGATTAATTTGATTACCATAGGATAATAATGATGAGCATAAGTTAGTGTGATACTAGTGACAGAGTGAGTGTTGATGATTTATTTGCTCATAGGTACTATTGAGATTGTTTGTTGCAGTGATAATTGACTGAGGTATTAATATAATGTTTATTTGGCTAAATATTTAACTGTCAAATCATTGGCTTGAGTTAAGGTGGATTGATAATATATGGAACTTGTATATTGCTTAAATTTACTGCTATTGTCACATAATCTTGATGATATTGAAATTATGTATGTTAGATCGTGTAGAGCTCTTTTTCTAACAGAAGGTATGAATTTGCTAAGTTTGTTGAGTTGCCAGCCAATATACTAGAAAGCTAGAATTTGTGACAAGGCAATCCACATGTGTGTGAATGCACTATTGAGTCTGTTGATAAATTATTAATGCTAATAATTTTTTTTTGATGTACAGATATTAATTAAGAGTGTGTTTGCAAAAGGGTGTTGTATTGATTTCAAAGTCTTCTAAAGGAGTGGATCCAGTTTGAAAATGGATGCAAGGGTGGTCCACACTGATTAAGGGGGTCAGTTCCTCCAGCTGGTTGGTGCCAGTGAATTAGAGAAGGGAGCGGGTGCTTCATGTTGGTGGGTGCCAGAAAAACAAAGAAGGGAGTAGATGCTTCCTTCTAGTGGGTGCCGAAAAGTCAAAGAAGGGGGTGGATGCAAGTGAATTAGTGAATGGGAGTGGATGCTTCCTACTAGTCGATGTTAGTAAACATATGTAATGAAGAATTAAAAAGAGAAGAATGATAATAGTGGTTTTCTCCCTTTATGGGTCTCCACCTTAAAAAATCTTCGTGTCTTATGTGTTATTCATGTGATTTTCCTTATGATTCCTAATCTATTGACTTCATGCATGGTAATTTTTATGATTTACTCAGTTATGTTATAAAAAAGAGGTGTTAAAATTTAATTGGTAATCAAATTATTTTTATACTAATTCACCGCCCCCCCCCCCACACCCCCCACTCTGTATAAACAATATTTCTATAGAAAGTCTGGGCATATTCTTCTACATCACGCCTCATGTGTTCCTAGAAGTATCCTCTTTCCAAGAATGCCAGTGTTCTATGTGTCATGGGTGGCTAGCCTAAGGTGAGTTATGGAATTCCTTCAAGAGATCCTTTCAAAGTCTACTTGTCTTAGGATCATAGATGTGGTCACCAAAATGCAATAGTCCATCATGAATCCAAAACATCCTCATCTTTTCTTCCTTTACTTACTTCATGATGTTCTTTGTGGCTACATCATCCTATAAATTATCATGAATCCCTCTCAACAACTCCTCTAACACTTAAGTTTGACTCTTGCCCACCATAGGTAACTCCTCCTCCTCAATGGCAGCAAGTTGTGCCACAACATTGAAATGTCTCGGATTATACTCAAATATCATGCTAAACTCCACCAGAATATCTTTCCAATGAGCCTACTTTGGGACAACTTCAATTGAGTTGTAAAATAAATCATCACGATGTTGCCAGTCTTAACCACAAATGGCATGCCCAACAAGTAATGCCTTCATACCTATATGCAATGCACTATTATAGTCATATCCTTTTCATGAATCAAGTACCTCCTCTCTCAATCCTATAAATTCTTACTCTCAAACCTACAGGGTGCCCATCCTATGTCAAAACTCCTCTAATTGTGAAACCTAAAGAATATATATATAACTCAAACAAACACTCAAAGTTTGGTTGCTTCAATCCTAGGGTTGTCACAATCCTACGCTTGAGATTTGAATGCATGTCTATTCTTCTCTATCCACCTGCATGGTTTTTTAAACAAAAATAAGTAGTAATGATCAGAAATTTGTGTTCGGTTGCAGCCTGGTATATGGGAGTTACATCTTCAAAATTCAGAGAAACTATGTTCAATTTATGAAACTATGCATCCTGAACATGCCAGGTCATTGACTCAAAAAAAAAAAAATTGAATTGACTACCTACATATAGAGAGGTTGAAATCCAAAGACAACTTTTTAGACTAATCATGAATGAGAGTTCACCTAGCCACTTAACTACCAAATACTAGTGACACAATGAGACCGATTGTGCTTACTAATAAAAGACCAAAAAGACTAATATTTACATAATGCAGACAAGAAAACTTAGTTGTTGGGAGAAGTAGGTATGTCGATATCAATTTCCAGTCTTCCTTTATCTTTCTTTTGTGTATTCGCTATAGTTGGAGCTTCAAAGCTTATACGCAATTCCATGACCATGCTTTTGACACCATCCACTTCATCCATCACCCAAGAGAGCTGAAATTTGTGAGACATCAATTTTTCTATGAGTTCAATTTGATTATGAGACAATTGATAGACTCTAACTTGGAGGTCAAAGTTTACTTGATGAAGCGCCACGTGGGAGCCCCGATAGTGAGAACAGGGACTAACCACAGAAAGAGATCCATAATTAGAGTTAGTATGCATTTGAGTACCCTTAAAGAAGATCCAATTCCAATTCCTATCAGGAAAAGGAGCCCTTTATGGCTCAACCCAGTTGACAAGGTGAGTACTACAAAGAAGCTTTTTATTTCCTTCAACCTAGTTGAAGCCTTATTTTAACCCATTATTGGATAAATTAATATATAAGGTGCGAGTATACCTAGGGTGTCGCCACCCCTTCAAAGCCCCGGGACTTTGGGACTTACCCAATAGTGAATATCAGTGTAACTCTGAGATTTCCAGGAGATATTTCTCTTTATAAAAAACCTTTCATTTCTTTGAACTGAGACAAAGACAGAGACCATGACTTCTAAAAATTCACTTCAAACATAATTGGATGAGAGAGATAGGAGAAAAGTATAGAGAAACAATCGTACTTTTTTTATTTGAGGCACGACATGTGCTCGAATTCCCGTCTCAAGCCATTTCCATCTTGAGCCACCATAACTCCAAACCAACAAGCCCCAAATCCAGAGAATCTAGAGTCTAAAATGCCTCGCCCCCCTGAAAACTCTGAAAATGAGTCTCTACTTTGGACTAGATCCCAAATCAAGACATCCTGCTTGGAATTTCTTCTTGGAAGAGGAATATTGGGATTAATTTCCTCTGAAGAAAGACCTTCAATCGAAGAGCCATCATGACCCATGCCAATCCACAAGAAGACCATTATTTCAACACAAAATTTCCCAATGAATCAACCAAGAAATTTCATCATGCATATGTAAGAGAGGAGGTGCCACCGCTAAATCAGGTGAAATCTGAAGGTCCAAGCATGCGATAACTGAGGAAATATATTTGCATGATGCAAAAATTTGTACCCTGCATGTTTCTAGAGGAGAGTATGTCGTACATCCTCTTCTTATGACCCAAGCTCTAAATAATGAAATAATTACAAAGGGAAGGATATGATATGGAATGTATCATCGTAATGAATTTTATTCTTACCAAACTCTAATAAACTTTTGCCTTAGTTTTGTATCTAGTATTCATGGATTGAAGGTTAAGGAATAGGGCACCTACTTTTATAACCATTTATCACCAATTTAGTTTCTTCAAGGGAGCAAGCTAGAATTTCCATCCTGTCTGCTTCTAGGTAGTTGCTTATTAGAATATGGAAAGAGTTCCTAGAGTGAAAACTAACCATAAGATTCATGATTCTCTGAAGAGACATGTTTAGATAGTTGTCCTTTGGGTTATTTCCCTTGATGATATATTGGATCATAAACATCAAATCACCCAAGATAATTATGTGTTCTGCAACTCTATCTCTGGCAATGATTAATCCTTATCAAATCCCATACATTTCTGCTTGGTTATTTGATCTTCTTCCAAACCCCCAAGAGTACCTGGCTTTAGTTGATCCATCGGGATTAATGAAAATCCCTCCCCCTCTTGCCACCCTTATGGTATATCCTTATTTAACAAATCCATCAATAGCGCAATAATATTCGAATAACCCTCCATAAATCTCTTATAGTAGTTAGTCATCCCTAGAAAGATCCTCACATCATGCATGTTGAAAGGCTCCTCCCAATCCTTGATGTCCCTGAACTTTGTAGGTTCCATGTGAATACATCTGCATCCAACGCAATGGACCAGAAATGGTATCTTGGTCTGTGAAAATGTACACTTGGACTTCTTCAAGTACATTGGAGTGTCCCTTAATGCCTCAAATATTTCTATTGAATTCCCCTTGCTCTACTCCATAATCTCATTGTACACCACAATGTCATCCAAATGCACCATAACGAACTTGTCCAAGATGGGTCAGAGAACATTGTTCATCAATGTGTAGAAGGTAGCTAGGGAATTACATAGACCAAAAGGCATCACTAGGAACTCAAAACTCCCATACTTTGTCATCATGGTCATCTTTGCCTCGTATCCTTCCATAATCTACACTTAATAGTGTCCATGTATTAAATCTAGCTTTGTAAACATGTTGGCCTTAGCCAATTGTTTGAAGCAATTTGCTACAAGTGGGAATGGATATTTTTTCTTCATCATATGCTTCAATTATTTGTAATCAACACACAACCGTAGCTTGTCTATATCCTTCTTCTTCGAAAAGAGTATTGAGGTACCATATGGGGATCTTGAAGGATGTATGAAGCCCACATCAAGCAAATTTTTCAACTAACGCCTCAACTCCCCCAACTATGGACCCAACAGATGAGAGGGATCTCTAGCTGGTAGTTGCAGTCTAGGAAATATCTCAACGTGATAATCAATATTTCACCTAGGTGGGAGCACTTTTGAGAAATCTTCTAGCATATGATCCACATACACCTCCAATAAGTTAGAAAAAACTGATGGAATAGGCACCCCCACTCCGTCATCTACAACCTACTTGATCACCACAACATATAGTTGTGACTCTGGGTGTCATGCTATCCTCTTCATGCTCAATACAAAAACTAGTTGTACCCTTCCTCCCAACTTTCGTGCAATTTTTTGCACATCTAAAATCTCCTACTCACTAAGTATAATAAACCAATCTAACAAGGGTATTGGAATCACCTTGTTCCTCTTGAAAAAAACTTTTCCCAATATCACATCAAAGTCATCCAAAGGGAAAATTGTGAATTTTTCACATCCACATCACTTGCCCATCTGTCACAGTGTTAGAGGCATTCTCCAAGCAAGGGCACATTAGCATCCTTTAGGCATGCGACATCAACATTTCCTGAAACTTGGCGAGAGAAACTTTGTCACATTAAACATGGAAAGTTCCTATGAAAAATCGTCTTTAGTTAAGTATACCAATGAAACAATTTTACACACAACCAAATTCTTGATTATTATGTTGATCCAATATAACAACATAATCCACAATCTTGTGATATAGAAAAACCATACACAATGCTAAAATACAATATTATATGTGGGTGGCTCAACCACGGCCTAACACAATATCTATAATATGGAAGGGATACGTGGTGACAATAGTCAAACCATTTGGCACATGCAATACAAGCCTTACACAAAAAATCTACTTCACTCGATTGCAAGTCTAACCTGTGTGGATTTATACACACCCAATCCACTTTGGATGGCACATTCCTCTCCTTCATGCATACACCTCATATCCCCTATTATGCCTTCTCTTCATATTTTAGTTGTTACATTGAACTTAAGATGCACCTTTGCATTCTCTTCTTGAGTGGTGCGACATTGTTTATCTGTGTTGTTGTGATCTCTCCAACCATGTGCTCTCCCCACAATTTAACCAACCATTGTGACTCTTGGTGCAACTGAGCCAACCTTTGATCTTCCTTGTGTACACTAGTGGAAACCTCGAATTAAGTAAGGCATTCTGATCCAATGCGTGCCATGCATGTCATGCACTCTAACTAGTTTGTGTCCTCTCGAGCTGACATTATACCTACTTGCTTGACCTACGCATCCCCATGGTGCCATGCAAAAATAATGTGGTACCTCATTGTGTCATTCAAGCAACCATATAGACCACCACATGCACCCATGCTCTCGTGTGATGGCGCTTGTGGCATGGCATGCCATGCTCATAAACTAAACTTGCTATAAATTGGATTAGATACCCAACACACTTGCTCTGACTGGGTGTTGCCCTAAGATGGAATGTGATGATAAGAGTGCACCCAACATTAGGCCTAGGGGCCTTATAAAAAATAATAAGGTGCTTAATAATGGAGTATGTAGTGAAATGTCGTAAATGAGTATGATGTTACATTAACATTTTTCAAAGAAATTAAATAAATAATAAATAACTACATACACATCACTAACATCTTAAAAAAAACAAAAAGTAAACAGCTACATACATCATAATAATAATAATATATATATATATATATAATAATGACATCTAAAAAAGATAAATATTAAATCAATTACATAACATAATATCTAATAATAATAATAATAACCATATATATCACAACATCTAAAAAAAGATAAAGATTAAATCGATTTGAATGATCAAATTACTTAATGCATAATTTTTTAATCATTTAATGGGAAAAATTTTAATTAATTAACAAAATGACCCTTTTCTAGGCACATTTTGTGATAAATTTTACATAGTAATTAATTAATTAATTATATACAAAACATAACATTTAAAAAATAATAATAATTAGAAAATAAAATTTAGTTATTTATAATTTTAATCATTCAATATTAAATAACTAAAATAACATACCAAAAAAAATTATCCTATTTTAAAATATATTTTTTTGGGATAACATCCATAACGTTTGAACCTTAAATTTCACAATTTACATAATACTTCATAACACAGAGATTGTGAATTGAGTTATTCATATAAACCAACCTATATCCATCTTAACATCGGATCTACCAAGTACCAAGAGGGATCAAACCTTTTACACTCTAAAAGAGGTTTGCGTATCAAGAGATTTGATCCCTCTTGACGCTTGGTAGATCCAGAGTTAAGATGAATCTAAGTTGGTTTAATTTCCCCCTTTAAATAGGCTACATTCCACATGAATACCATGGGTTCTCTTTTTATTTTGTATTTTTATTTTTGTTTTTACTTTTTTTTAATTTTATTTTGACCAAGTAAGAATGTTTATATTACATTACATTAATCTTTTTATTTTTTATTTTGTATCCTAGATGAACCCAACAGCCCACCTAACACTTAGCTACTAGTAAACCACTAGGGGTCTACAGCCAATCCTCCTCTCCATAAACCGGATCACAACCGGTGGATTTCAACCTTAGATCTTCAAGTTTTCTCACGAATCACATTACTTCGATCACCAATTGAGCTATCCCCTCTGGGACAATGTTTTTCTCTAATTTTATTTTATTTTTATTTTTATGTAATTTGACTTATCCAAAATGTTAAACATTACATTGCAACATCTCTACCATACTAAGTTGGTCTGCAAAACAAAATTTAAACCAACATAGATCCATCTAACTCTGGATCTATCATGCGCCGAGAGGGATCAAATCCCTCAAGGTGCAAACTGTTATGAAACCAACTCACAAAAAGATAGAAAAGATAGATCAACGCCTTAGAATTCAGCCTCTTGGAGGGGGCCACCTCCTTTACATTACACAAATGAATGATTCTTTGATGATTCAAATGACAAAACCTCCTTTCTATATATAGGAATCTAAGGAGTCACAATATAACCCATCTGACCTAACAATAATAATATAAAGGCACAAAATAACAATAGAGGGATTCTATGGGGCACAATAATAACAATATGGGGGCAATAGGGGCACACAATATTAATAAGGGGTACAAATACAATTGTAATGGGGTAATCACTAGTATTATAGGGACCTAACATTGAAGGACCAGGTGCATTCTAAAAGAATAATCCAAAAAAAATTAACATATTTTGGATGTTCTATGCTTAAGAAAGGGATCATTTTTTCATATTTCATTTTTAGAAGAATTTGAATTTATTTTTTTTGCATGGTTATTACTTGATTTTTGGAACATGAGCTATATTTACATTTATTGATGCTTTTTCCTATAGCCGAAACTCCATATGAATTTGTTGTTTTTCGAATGAAACTGGTTCTAACTCCCGATTTTCCAAACTCTCCTCCCAGAGGTAATTTTTGATCCTTATAATGATGCTTCATCCAATTTACATTCTCTTAAATGAATTTATGTTTGCTTTAGATGTTTAGTTGCTTATAGGACATTATTTTTGTTTTTCTACTTACTGCTTATCTAAATCATCAAGTATATAAGGGGGATGCATGAGTTGTAAAAACTAAGAAACAAACTTTGGTGTCTTTCAATAGTAATGATTGGCTTGGATTGCAAGGTATTTTTTCACAAAAATATTCCACCCTAATATTACAAGAAATGGAGAGATACGCGTCAATACTCTGAAGAAGGATTGGAATCCAACCCTTGGACTGTGACACATTCTTCTTGTATGTGTTCATCCACTTATCAATTTACGTTATTTGTCATAATGCTTGTTAAGAATTGTAGTGTGTTACGTTTGGCTGGACATAATTGTGCTTGTTGCATGTTTTTTGAGTAAAAGATATTTGGAAACTGAAGATGCACATATGCTATTTGAATGGAATTGTAGTGTGTTAATTGCTTCGATACAAAGTGAGCTACAAGATTTGCACTTGTTTCATACTGCTTAAGTGATATTTGAAAACTGATGTTGCACATGAGCACATAACTCAATGGATTTTGCTCAACTTGTGGATCGTTCTTTAGTGGCCACTTTTAACTTTCTATAATTAATTGACCAAGAAACTTAGGGATGAACTATTTGTGGTTCTAGGATTTAGGAGTGAGTTTTAAAAATGTATTCAAAATGTTACATTTGACGCGATCTATGCGCACTGCACAGTGAGAAATGACTAGACTTCATGTGAAGAAGAAGAAACTTTGTTGGGAGATTTTTTATTGTTATTTGTTGCATAGTTAACATGCCTTGTACTGTTGTCTGAACTCCACTTTTTATCAACTACGCAATAGTAAACTGACATGGTCATTCATGTAGTCTGTATGCATTCTTGGATCTTAGTTATAGGGATCGGAGTACATGATTTTTGCCATAAACAATAGTAATTTATCTCCCTTTTTAAACTTTGGATTAATGTTGTAAGTCATAATATGCCTACTTATAGAACCATTCCCAGAGTCTGCTTTGAATGAAAAAGTTGGCAAAATTCTCATGGAATACTATGAAGCATATGCAAAGCATGCCAGGTATGTCATATTTTTTCATCTATATCTGGAAAGTATTTACATGATTACATTTTATTCATATAATTGTGGGATATATATGGTTAACCCTAATATTTCTCTCCGTCCTTTGAGAAAAGAGTATGAGGATATTAAATTCAGTAATCAAGAGTATGAGGATATTAAATTCAGTATTAACAAAGTGATTGGGATAGTGTAAAATAACTAAATAATAATAATTTTTTTTATTATTATTATATATTTTTTTCAATAATAAAGTAAAATAAAATAAAATAAAATAAATTAATTATTTAGTTTTTTCATAGATTTTAATAATAATTTATTATTAAAATTACTTTAATTAAATTAATTTATTTCTATATTATTAATAAATATTATTTATTAATTTACTAAAATAATAAAAATAAATTTATTAATTTATTTCATAACAAATAAAAGTTTTTATAATTTATGTTTTAGCTTTTAAAACTTTTTTCATTAAATTAATAAATAATTTATACTAGAAAATAAAAAAATAAATTTTTATTATGGTAAATATTAATATTATTACAATAATAATAAAGTAAATTTATAATTTATTTCATATAAATAAAGATTTGATTATTTTTATGTTCGGTTTTTTAACTTTAGTAAAAAAATAAAAATAAAATCAATTGTTATTAAATTTTACTTATAAATAAAATACGACATATAATTATCAATTACTTATATAATAATTTAAATATTTTAATTTATTAATTATTTTCATGTAGGATTAGGTTTGTTATTTTTGAAATTAATCGGCTTTTTGTGTTTTTTGTTTATGTATTAGGTATTTATCTGTGTCTGGTCGGTTAACTCCTCCAATATATCACTCAAATTTCTATCCTGAAGATGGATTCCCTTTGGGATTTGAAACATCGACAAGATGCACACAATATTGTGGATGATCCGAATCACAATTTTCCAATTATAAATATTCAACAAGAAGTTATTTTCTGATAAGAATTATTGCCATATCTTCCTTGGTTTGATGAGGAAACATAAATAAATTTTCATTGGTTATAAAAGATAGACCAAATTAATTATTTGCATACTTCCAAAATCTAGGGTTTCTTATCCAAAATAGATCCTAAGCACATTGAACTTTGTTTTGATGTATCATCGAAACATCTTGTATAATTACAAGCTCACCTCTAATCCATTGTTTCTGAAAATGTTGAAGATTTTGACACATGATATCCTGAACAGTTGGACAATACAAATAGTTGTCATTGTTATTCTTCCATTTATATGCTCTTTGCAACTTATTTGAAAGCTCCATTTTGTCCCAAGAATTAAACTTGTAGCAAAAAGAACATGGTTAATACATATGACTCAACCTAGAACTAGTTAATACCAAAATTTAACAAAAAAACATTACTTCATAAATAAAAAATAAACTAAACTTCCAAAAAAAAACTTAATTTTTATTTTATTTTTACCAAAATTTAATTATTTTTTTAGTGCTAATACTAACACCACTATTACAACAAGATATCTTTCTAGTATTAATACTACCGTTACAAGAAGATATCCCAAGAGGGATAGAAAATGCAAAATTTTTAATAATAATATGTATGTAGAAGATGGTCTTGAAATTGGTGAATTCACAAAAATCCATGGGACTGTAGTCAAAATAATTGAATTCTATTTAGTTTTTTACATAGATTTTCAAAATAATTGCATAAATCATTTTTTAAAACCAAACTTTAACAAATTTTTTTCTAGTGCTAACATTTGAACCACCATTACAAGAAGATATATTTCTAGTGATGGCACCACCATTATAGTAAGATATCCCAAGGGAGACGAAATATGTAAAAAGTTTGATAGTAATACGCATGCAGAAGATGGTCTTGAAACTATTAAGTTCATGAATCCATAAGACTATAAGGTCATTGGCATCATTATAATCATTGTCACCGTATTCATTATCATCATCATCACTACCATCATTGTCATTGTTATTTTCATCATTGCATTATCATCATAATCACCATTCATGCCATCATCATCATCATCATGATTATGGACATTGTTGTCAATTGTTCATAATTATAGGTGTCGTAAGAAATATCATCAACCTAAAAAATATGGTGAGTGCTAGGAAAGGGTTGTTTATGACACATATGATATATGCAAGAGAAATAAAAACTATATTTTTGAGAGATGATTAATGATGATGATCATCACCACCATTATCATTCTCTCATCCTCATCATCATCATTAATGTAATTTCTATCATCATTGTTGTCATCGTCGTCACAAACATCATCATAATTGGCATCGTCGTCATCATTCATGCCATTATTGTTCTTGATGGTGACCTACATGACAATGATGATAATGATGATCAGATGATGATGACGATGCCAAAGATAATGATTATGATTATGACAATGACAATATTTAAAAATTATGAAGATTGACCAAGGACATTAGCATTGTCATCATCATAATAACTGTCATCATCATCATCATTGTTATTATAACCACCATCTTTTATTATCATCATAATCACAATTCGTTTCATCATCATCATCTTCATTATCATCATCGTCATGATTATTGACATTGTCATCAGTTGTTCATAATTGTCAATGACATAAGAAATATCATTAATGCAAAAAATATGATGAGTGTTGGAAAAGGGATGTAAAAGCCAACACAAAAATGGGGGCAACAATAGACGTAGAATTTGATGAAAAGTGGATGCAAAACAAGACACAAAACCAGACACAAAAGTGGATGCAAAACAAGACACAAAATCAGACACAAAAATGGATGCAAAAGCAGATGCAATAGTCAATGCAAACTTGGGCACAAAATAGGATGCAAACACAAATGCAAAAGTGGAAGCAAACATGGGTGAAATAGTAGGCATAAAAATTGGCACAAATTATGGTGAGACAAATGTGGATGCAACAACAAATGCAAAAAAGGACATAAAATTGGATGCAAAAAGGAGGAAAACTTGGATGCAAAAAGGGATGTAAACATGGACAAAAAATGGGTGCAACAGTGGACACAAAATTAGATGAAAAAGTGCATGCAAAAGTAGATGCAAAATGAGATGTAAAACTTGACATAAAAGTGGATGCAACAGGGGATGCAAAAAAATGCACAATATTTGATGCAAACTTGGACACAAAAGAGGATGCAAATGTGAATACAAAAGTATAAGAAAATGTGGGTTGTAATGGTAGGTGTAAGATATGGCACAACAAAAGTGGATGTAACAACAGACACAAAAAAAGATGCAAACTTGGATGCAAAAAAAGGTGCAAACTTGGATGCAAAACAAGATGCAAAAATGGATGTAAAACTAGATGTAAACATGGGTGCAAGAGGTGAAACAAAATTGGATGCAAAGGAAGTAGGTGCAAAAGTAGATACAAAACACAATGCATAAACTAGACAAAAAAAGTGGATGCAAAAAGAGATTTTTGGCATTATGATACATGTGTTGTCCTTGATGGCAACTCACTCAGATGACAGATCATAGTGCAACAGGTCAATAGCAAATAATTAATGATCAGACTACAAAGAATGAATAAAGAGAGGTATATGCAGGTTCACCTTGACAAAGGGGCGTATACATGCAGTTAATAGACCAAAAGGAGCGTATAACGTACACACGCACTTCCACAGAAAGAAAAGCGCATATATCTTGGAAAACTAAGTTTTGGTCCAAGGTATTTTGATCCATGGTATTGGTCCAAGGTATCTGGTCCAAGGTATTGACCCTAGGTATTTGGTCCAAGGTATTGGTCCTAAGTGGTTTTGGTCCATGGTATTGAGAAATGCCTAAAACTATAAAAGGAGGAGAAGATCATTAGGCTAGGTGTGCAAGTATTTGAATATCTGATGAAGTGTGAGATCTAGTATACAGGTTATCGACTTATGGTGCTTTGCCTGATCTGAATCGAGGATGAACCTTAGTGGTTGATGAAAGGATAAGATCTATTGATGGATTAGGATCTTAAGGCTTGAAATGGATTATCATTATCTGGTTTGATTATGTATAGTCTAGATCTAAATAATGACACATGGGTTATTATGTAAATGTTATGATTTGGGTATAATTGAAGTCTGTAGTAGCTGCAAAATTATTTGCAGATGTATACGCTGGTTGGATTTGGTTAAAGGGCATATACACGTTGTTTTGGTTAATCAGAGTAGCGTATACATTATGAAAAATGATATCTGAATTTGCAGTTAGTTCTAGTGGTTGTACCAGAGTTCTGGGTTCTGCTCTGTGTTCTGGTGACTGTGTTTTGATGACAGGGCTTCAATGATTCAGTTGTTGGGTGATTCAGGGATTGATGATTGAGTATTTAATGATTGGTTAATGCAACGGTTGTATTGCAGTGGTGATATTTTGAGCTTCAATGTTGTTGATGGGTCTAGTATGAAAATTGGATGAAACGTGGCCTTCAGATTATGGTGTTGTGTTCCAAGAGTATCTAGTCTGAAAATTTATGAAACGAGGTCCCTAGAGGAAGAGAGAAGGTTGTAGCCTTCTGTAGGTCGGCGCCTACGTACTAGTAAACATATCAGCTAGTACAAGAGCTAGGGGTTGTAGCCTTCTGCAGGTGGGTGCCTGCGTACTGGTATGAGTCTGCACTAGTACAAGATTGTAAACAGGTTTTTCTTATATTAAAAAGAAGACAACAACAGGTGTTTTTTGTCCCGCATTGGGTTTCCACCTTATATCTTGGTGTTCACGTGTGTTTCTTATGTGTGATGGTTTTTTCTGATATTACTGTACATGGTTACTGTTTATATGGTTAATGAAGTACTGATGCACTGATTAAAGATCAACATATGATGACTTAACTGAATCATAAGATTACTTGATATACGCTGGTTGCCTTAAACACAGTTGCATGTACATGCGAGTTCCCTTAATTGAGTAGCATATATAAATCTAATTATGGAAATGAAAAGCTATTGACTTGCTAATACTGATTCACCCCCCCTCTTAGTATTATTTCCAACAATTGGTATCAGAGAAGGTCCTTCAAAAGAAGCTTGATCGCTTAAAGGGAAATTCATCAAAATGAATAATCAAGAGAGCATGGGATCCATCAGATCGCCAATCTTCAATGGAAGAAATTTTGTTTACTAGAAAATAAGAACCACAACCTATCTACAATCACTTGGAATAGATGTTTGGGAAATTGTGGAAAAAGGATATACATTTCGAACAACAATACCTACAGATACGGCAGGTAAAAAGGATTATGAAACCAATGCCAAAGCTATCACTATTTTATTGGGAAGTTTGTCAAAATCAGAGTTTGTCAAGGTCATGCAGCTCAAATCAGCCAAAGATATGGGACAAAATTGTTCTAAGCTATGAAGGAGACTCTCAGGTAATACGTGCTAAGCTTCAAACTCTTAGAATTCAGTATGAAAATATTAAGATGCATAGTGATGAAAGCATAGCTAGTTACTTCCTACGTATAGATGAGGTTGTCAATTGTATGAAGAATTTGGGTGAAGAAATTAAGGAAGTTGTCATAGTTGAGAAAGTTTTGAGATCCTTGTCTGCTAAATTTGAATCGAAAGTGTTTTCCATAGAAGAAAAACAGGATCTGTAGAATATCACTATGACGCAGCTTCACGAAATCTTAACTGCCTTTGAGATGAGAAAAGGAGGACCATCAGATAAGAGAGATGCCAAATTTAAAGCATCAACAAAGGGAAAAGAAAAACTCAATGAATCAGGACACATTTCAGAAGAAGAAGATGGGGTAAATTTTGTCAAGAAGCTTCAATGGGGTTCTGGAAGGTTCAAAGGTAAGCTACCTTTCAAATGATTTTCTTGTGTTAGAGTTGGTCATTACACTACTAGATGCCCTCATAACAAAGGAAAGATGTCTGAAGAAGGTAATAGAAGTTATTATACTCATGATGATAGTGATGGCTTGTCTAATAGTGATGAAGATGATCACGAAATTAAACTAATAATGGCATATGAAAATAATGCCTTAGAAAAGGAAGATTTCCTTAAAGAAATTTGTCAACTTAAAATCAATTTGGTAGAAAAAGATACAGTGATAAACACAGTGACACATCAACTCACTGAAAAGGACAAACACAATGAAGTGTTAGAATGTGAAGTGGTAAGTCTAAGAAAATAACTTGAAAAGACAAAGAATCTGAATCTTAGATTTGCTAAAGGATCAGAAATGTTAGATGAAATCCTCAAAGTTTAGCGTTCACCCATTATAAAGTCTGGTCTTGGTTTTCATGAAGGTGAATCTAGTTCACAAGGTAAGGTAAGAAACTCCAATGAAAAATTTGAGATGCTCAACGAGGAAATAGAAAGTCAACCCCATCAACAACTAAGGAAAGAAATTCTTGAAAGAAAATATTTTACTCCTAATTGTGGAAGTAATAATCAATTATTTCCTTCAAAGAAAGACGTTGAATGTTTTATATGTCATAATTTTGGACATATTGCAGCCAAATGCAAAAGAGAATGGTTCAAGACCATCACATAGGAAAATCATAATGTTCCAAGTACTTTAAGGGATATTGTTTTGCTTGCAACATGTTTGGTCACAAAGCTATTGATTGCAATAAAAGGAATATGAAACACGTAATATGTTATGCGTGAAACAAGTTCGGACATAAAGTAAAGGAATGCAGGAGAAAATTTCGGACACCAAACCAAAAGGAGCATACATCATCACAATCCAAGGTATTGAAGAAGACAAAATTATTGTTAGAAAGATGTGGCATAGCTCAGTTTGTAGACGTAACAGACCCAGGGGAAGTTGAAAGTGTAAAAATTCAGTATTCCAATTTTCATACGCACCTATTATGAAGAGAAGTCGTGTATATATGCGAGTTAGATGCCACAAAGTCGCGTATATGTGTTATGAGAAAAAAACAACAAGACAGACTAAGGAAAAGGAGTTTGATATGGTTCAGTCACTTATCTGCTCTGTTTGATTATGGTATGGCACACGTTTAGGGGGAGCATATGCTTCTAATAATGCATTGTTGGCATTATCTTAGAAGATCTTGGTACAAATATGCATAATTGTCTTGATTCAGGTGACTCTTTTGATGATGGAAATATACAGGTCGCTGATGTTGTTGACAAATGCTTATGGTGGAGATAATATATGGTGTATGATAGTTGATGACTATCATGGTCTTGTTTAGGCCTTTGGTCTAAATGTCATGTATATCTTTTAAAGACCCATGAGCCATATAACGTAATTTGTACCCCCACTATGCATGGGAAGGATGATGTAATAATTTCTATTTCAGTCATGTATAAACATTTGGTATATCCCCACTTGGTTGGGAGATGGATGTATGAGTCATTGGTGATAGGAAGGTCATTGGTGATATATGTATAGAGTCATGTTATTCTTTTGAAAAATATTTTTATAGACTATGCATGTGCTCAAGGGGAGCATGGACGGATTGGTACATCTTAGCATGTACAAAGGGGGAGTTCAATAAGATATTTCAGCATGTACTCAGGGGGAGTATGGACAACATCAAAGAGAGAGAATATCTTGGTCCTCCATTTGCCCTTGATGTTAAAGGGGGAGAGTGTCTCGGCGTTGTTGTTGCCATCAAGTCCAAAGGGGGAGATTGTTGGCATTATGATATAGGTGTTGTACTTGATGGCAACTCACTCAAATGACAGATCATAGTGCAGCAGGTCAATAGCAAACAATTAATGATCAGACTACAAAGAATGAATAAAGAGAGGTATACGTAGGTTCACCTTGACAAAGGGGCGTATACACACGGGTTAACAGACCAAAAGGAGCATATAACGTACACACACACTTTCACAGAAAGAAAAGCGCGTATATCTTGGAAAACTAAGTTTTGGTCCAAGGTATTTGGTCCATGGAATTTTGATCCATGGGGTTGGTCCAAGGTATCTGGTCCGAGGTATTGACCCTAGGTATTTGGTCCAAGGTATTGGTCCCAAGTGGTTTTGGTCCATGGTATTGAGAAAGGCCTAAAACTATAAAAGGAGGAGAAGATCATTAGGCTAGGTGTGCAAGTATTTGAATATCTGATGAAGTGTGAGATCTAGTATACAAGTTATCGGCTTATGGTGCTTTGCCTGATCTAAATCGAGGATGAACCTTAGCGGTTGATGAAGGGATAAGATCTATTGATGGATCAAAATATTAAGGCTTGAAATGAATTATCATTATCTGGTTTGATTATGTATAGTCTATATCTGAATACTGACATATGGGTTATTCTGTAAATGTTATGATCTGGGTATAAATGAAGTCTGTAATAGTTGCAAAATTATTTGCAGATGTATATGCTGGTTGGCTTTGGTTAAAGCACGTATACATGCTGTTTCGGTTTATCAGAGTAGCATATACATTATGAAAAATGATATCTGAATTTGCAGTTGGTTCTAGTGGTTGTTCCAAAGTTTTAGGTTCTGCTCTGTGTTCTGGTCACTGTGTTTTGATGACAGGGCTTCAGTGATTCAGTTGTTGAGTGATTCAAGGATTAATGATTGATTATTTAATGATTGGTTAATGCAATGGTTGTATTTCAGTGGTGATTGATTTTGAGCTTCAATGTTGTTGATGGGTCCAGTATGAAAATTGGATGAAACGTGGCCTTCATATTATGGTGTTGTGTTCCAGGAGTATCCATTCTAAAAAATTATGAAACGAGGTCCCTGGAGGAAGAGAGAAGGTTGTAGCCTTCTATAGGTTGGTGCCTACGTACTAGTAAAAATATCGACTAGTACAAGAGCTAGGGGGTTGTAGCTCCCTTCCAGTAGAAGCTAGAGAACAAGAGAAGGTTGGAGCCTTCTGCAAGTAGGTGCCTGCGTATTGGTATCAGTCTACACCAGTACAAGATTGTAAACATGGTTTTCTTATATTAAAAAGAAGACAACAACAAGTGGTTTTTGTCTCGCATTGGGTTTCCACCTTATATCTTAGTGTTCATGTGTGTTTCTTATGTGTGATGGTTTGTTCTGATATTACTGTACATGAAGATTGCTTGATATACGTTGGTTGCCTTAAACATAGTTGTGTGTACACGCGAGTTCCCTTAACTAAAGTAGCGTATATAAATTTGATTATGGAAATGAAAAGTTATTGACATGATAATATTGATTCACACCCCCCCCCCTCTCAGTATTATTTCCAACAGGATTGCATTATTTTATGCTAATATTGGTTACAAAAGAGGATGTAAACATGGAAGCAAAATTGGAAGCAAACGTGGGTAAAATAGTAAGTGAAAAACATGGCACAAGTTGTGGCACAAAAAAAGTGAATGTAATGAGAGATGCAAAAAAAAAAAAAACGAAAAATGCAAAAAGGGATGCAAAAGTGGACATAAACATGAGTGTAATAGCGGATGCAAAATTGGATGAAAAAGTGGATCCAATAGAAGTCGATGCAAAAGTAAATATGAAATGAGACACAAAACGTGATGCAAATCCCGACATAAAAGTGGATAAAAAAAGAGATGCAAAAATAGATGCAAAAATTGATGAAAATCTAGATGCAAATGAAGAAGCAAACTTTGATGTAAAATTAGAAGCAAAAGTGGGTGCAAAGGGAGGTGTCAAATTAGGCGCAAATTGTGGCACAAAAAAAATGGATGCAATAGTGGACACAATAATAGACGCAAAAGAGGATGTAAATATGGATGAAAAATAGTATGCAAAAGTGGATGCAACAAAAGTAGATGCAAAAATAGACACAAACCTTGATGAAAAACTTGGTGCAAAGGGGATGTAAAAAAGGATGCAAAAAGTGATTTAAAAAAAAATGCAAAGAAGGATGCAAAATTTGATGGAAGTGTAGGTGCAAAAAGTGGATGCAAAAGTAGGTGAAAAGAAATTAATTGCCAAACTTGTTGCAAAACTTGGTGCAAAGGATGGCACAAAACATGGCATAAAACCTGGTGCAAAACCTAATGCAATACCCGGTGCTAAACTTGGTGCAAAGCTCAATGCAAATTTTCCATCAATTTTTGCACCATATTTGATAAATGGATGCAAATAACACCAAAAATGGATTGTAGATGCAAAAAAGGAAGCAAAAAGGGAAGTTAACCACAGGGTTTTGTTGTAGCGCCTCTTGTTTATAAATCTAAGGAAAAGATATTAAGTGATTTCTCTTTAATTAGTAACTGCTTGTGAGAGATTTTTCCTTCTTTAGATTAGGATCTTCCTTTACTTAGGTTGTTATTTTTCTTCTTCATCAAATAACTACCAATGCATGAACATAAATAGAGAAGAGACACAGAATGTAGGCTCTCAACCAGGGCCAAAACCTCTCACTCTTTGAGAGGAAAACCCACACAAATTCTTCTTATAAAGATTACAATTGATGAATACCAAGACCATAACCCTTGACCTATTTTCTACTCCAAGACCAGGACACAAGTTATCTTGACAGTTAACCTTTTGCTCCTTTCCTCTTCTCAATTCCTCTTTCACTTCGAATTTCTTAGCACCAAGACACTATCACCACCAAGATCTTCTTAATGTGGTAGTACTTATATCTTATTCACTATGGTAGGAGAGAGATCCTTTTGCTGTGGTAGCACCAAAATCCTCTTGCTGTGGTAGCACCGAAATATTCTCATTGTAGTAGCTCTGAACCCTTATCATTGTGATAACACCAAACTTATTTGTTGTGGAGGCATTGAGATATAGCACTAAAACATTAACTGTGATATATCACGGAAGTTCGGCCTTCTTGATCCTCATTATAATTTGCTTTCTATCTCAAAAAATTATTCTGAGAATATCCCCGTGATCTATCTGAACTTCACTATGAAATTATGCAAAATTTCTTTTGCAGTAAGGTCGAGTTTTTGTACCCTTATCTGAGCTCTTTCACTGAATTTTGTCTCTACAATTGTCATCCAAATTTCAGAGGTGGTCGAATTGATTGAATGTGGAATAGGTTGAGCTACCTATTTATAGTAGTTTGTCCATGTATATTAGCCTACATGATCATATGAAGAGTTGTGTCTCCAATTTAGGTGAGCCGACATGAGTTTTATATTTCATCTTGAAGCTGATTTGAAGAAGGATAACTTATGCTTGTCTTGAAGGGCTACTTAACAATCCTATTGACTTATATACATTTGTAACATGCCTAATAAGGGTTCTTCCTACATGTCATTGACTCTCTTTAACTTTTATGACTAGATGACAAATCCTAAAGGCTCACAATGAAATCCATCTAAAAATAAAATTCCTTTCTAATGCAACCCATGAGGCAAGTATTACAATAATATATATATATATATATATAATATATATTCTATATTTCTATATATATATTTCTTTGCATCATTTACATAAAATCACAATTACACATGTCATTCTGAAGACCGAACCTAGTTACTTTCCAACACTCCCTCTTAACTAGGGAGGTATTCATAATGGTACTTGGTCATTCTCAATTTGAAGAATTTCTCATAAGAAGAATGATATTGGTAACCCATCTGTATAACATTATATCAACTAAAATTTTCACATAGCAAGGCCTTGACTAACAACTCTATCTCTCCACAAGATCCGAGCACAATGCTGGCGAGACCAATGATTTATAGACACCCTCATCATTGTCTCTCCCGGAACATAATCCACCCGAGTTTTGAAGGTTGTTCCACCAGGACTATTCTTATCTTGGATTCCCAATCCTCAAATAATATCAATCCTCAATGACTACTCTTATCTTGGATGCCCTAATACATCCTCAAAGGGAATCATATGCCAGATGCTTACCCAATCCTCCATTCTATCTTCATAAGTGAAGATAAGAATGATGTGTCTACCTCTCCCTCTTAATTAGGGAGGACATATCTATTCCAATAAATGAATGTACTCATTCCTACAGAAGAAATGTACCTAAAATCCCTCTTGGCTTAGGAATTTTTCAAGTTTATTCCAAGAAAGAAACTTGTTTCCATAATCCCACTTAATTAGAGACCTACAATAGCTCCTTAGGTGGAGATGATGGGACAACTAGTTGCTTGAATAACTCCTACTCATGATGTCATGATCTTCTTTTCGTTATCTAGGAGTATTCATGTTCGGGACTTCTACATAGGGCACTGACCATCCATCACTTTCATCCATGAGTTAGCCATGTCATCATTGGAAAGTGATCCATCAGACCATATCTAGCCTTCCTTCATGCCATTATTCTTTCTTCATGCCATGTTTACTTAAGAATATTTCATCCTACTACATATGCATCGGTGGTGGAAGACACCCATAGATCTTCCCTTGGTAGCCCTGCATAAACCCATCCAGATATTTGTTAAAAAATAAAGGAATGAACATTAAAAACACCATTACCTATGTGATGGTCTTTCAGCATGACATCTACAAGTTTGCATCAACATCCTGCATACATATCGACACATCTCCCATATATATATATATATATATATATTCAAAGGTCTCTTCCTTTTTTAGACTCCATTAGAGTCTTCATATCTTTCATGGAGATATCCTAGTAAAATTTTCTTGGTCTTCCAGATGTTGATTTCCTTTACCATGGTTGAAAATTTCATGATCTCTTCCTTCCTTTTTCAAACATTTCATTCCTAGGAGCTTCAAATCAAAGTTCCTCAATTGTATTCAACCACCTCATACTTCATATGAGGACATATTATGTTCATTTCATCTAGTGAATGTGTGACCAATGCATTCATGCATCCCTTTCAGGGATGAGATCCTTTTTTTGATCATGCTCTTAAGATAGAGCATTTGTGCATGTTATCAAATGTGAGCATACATACCTCATTTTTCTTTGGGTCATCCAGACTTCCTGCAACAACTTCCTTGTTTCAAAAAGATTCAATCCCTTGACCTGCTTTACTTTTATGTCATCATACCATGATCTCATCAATTCCACAAGTTTGGAATTCTTGATGAAACTCTTGCTTCCTTTCTTGATTAGTGAACCTTTCGATGAAGATTCCATCAGAGAATTTTAAGGATCTAAAGTATCCCCATCAGAAAATGTTTTCTTTTGTTAGATGTATGATGAACCTTGCACTAGATGACCTTTCCACTTATGTTTCCAATGAGATTCCCAAGAGATATATCCTTGACTTCCATATATTCTAACCATCTTTCAAACTCTTCTATGATGATGACCCGAGCTCTTTCTTTCAATGCTTCTATGATGACTTGATGCATCCCTTTTAGTGAATTATGATGGCCATATCTTACAATAGAAGACTTAGGAGCTTGAAAATAACTTAGGGGAGGAAGGTTATCTCAATCGTGGAGATCTATTACTTCCTCTTTATTGGATTTCTTCTTTTCAATGTCCTCCACTTCCTCGATAATGTGGGCTTCTTCTCTTCTTATTTTTTTATCGTGCTTCTTGTTCTTAGGACAATCTATTTTGTAGTGTCCATATTCTTGACACCTGTACCATTGGATTTTAGCCATGTTCTTTTTATTTTTCTGAGGATAAAAATTTCCAAATTGTCCCTTTCTTCTTGTCATTGCAGCATAAGCTTGATTTTTATCACGTGCTCCCACATCAGATTTGGCCTTTAGTCTAGATTCTTCAATCTTGCATAGTGACCATAGATCTTGGAATGGAGTAGCTTCTCTCTTCCCATAGATATCTGAAGTTAATTTACCCCACTCCTCCAAAAGTGCATTTAATACAACTGTAGCATTTCACTATCAGGCATGACTTCTCCCGAATCTTGTAGTTGTTCCGAGATCTCAGATTTCCTCATAAAGTATCAGCCTATTCCATCTTTCCTAGGCATCTTCAACTTGTAGAGTTATTAGATTAATGAGATGACTTCTTTAGTAGTGCATACGGAATACAAATCTACCAGTTTGTTATAGATTTCTTTTGAAGTTTTGAGTTTAGATACATATGGGATGAGGGGATCCTTGATAGATTCTATGATAATCCTTTGAGACCCAACTTCCCATTTCATATATTTGGCAAGAGATTGAGCATATTTCTCTTCTAGTTTTGTGATAGATCCTTCGACAAGATCCATGACCTCATTTTAAATGAGATTTAGATCCGTCCTTTTCTTCCATGCAAGATAGTGTGAAGCCCCAACCAATTTGTTGCTTTCCTTGAAAAAAGAAATTTTGACAGATTCATATAAGGTCATATACTTACTTGATATGATGCTCCTTTCTCCTTTCTTCTTCTTTGATGTTGATGATGATATAGAGGATAGAAAAATTCTCCTTGATGAAGGTAGTTTTCTTCAAGAATGATCCTTGATCCCACAAGGAGTGAGATGACACCACCTTTTGATCTAGCTTCTCTAGGAAGGAACTTGATGTATAAGTTCTTCAACTTGAGTAGGGTATTTGTGGTATCTTGAGATGCCTTGAGGGTTCCACCAACTTCATTGTAGGCTTTTTCTTTGGTTATGATGCTTCCTTTGTAGATCTTGGCTTCATGACGATATTTTCTTTGATGCCTTCCTTGAAACTTGATCCTTGAGTGTCTCTTGACTAGATTCCCTTTCTTGACTTTGTTACCTTAGCTTTGCTACCATGATGAGAAATATAGGGTAAAGATATTAAGTGATTTTTCTTTAATTAGTAATTGCTTGTGAGATATTTTTACTTCTTTAAATTAGGATATTCCTTTACTTAGGTTATTATTGTTCTCTTCATCAAACGACTACTAATGAATGAAAATAAATAGACAAGAGACACAGAATGTAGGCTATCATCCAAGGTCAAAACCTCTCACTCTTTGAGAGGAAAATCGACACAAATTCTTCTTATAGAGATTCCAATTGATGAATACCAAGACCATGACCCTTGACCTATTTTCCACTCCAAGAACAAGACACAAGTCCTCTTAACAATCAACCTTTTGCTCCTTTCCTGTTATCGATTCCTCTTCCACTTTGACCTTCTTAGCACTAAGACACTATCATCACCAAGATATTCTTACTGTGGTAGTAGTGATACCTTATTCACTATGGTAGCATAAAGATCCTTTCACTGTGGTAGCACCAAAATCCTCTTGTTGTGGTAGCACTAAAATCCTTTCACTATAGTGGCTTTGAACCCTTATCACTCTGATAGCACCAAACTTATTTTTTTGTGGAAGCACCAAGATATAGCACTGGAACATTTACTGTGATATATCACTGAAGTTTTACCTTCTTGATCTTCACAGTAATCCACTTTCTATCTCATAAAATTATTAAGAGAATATCCCTGTGATCTATCTGAACTTCACTATGAAATTATCTGAAATTGTTTATGCAACAAGGTCAAGTTTATGTACCCTTATCTGAGCTATTTCATTGAATTTGTCTCTATAATTGTCATCTGAATTTCAGAGGTGATTGAACTGCTTGATTGTGGAATAGGCTAAGCTGCCTATTTATAGTAGTATGTCCATGTATATTAGACGACATGATCATATGAAGAGTTGTGTCTCCAATTTAGGTGAGCCAACATGTGTTATATATTTCATCTTGAAGATGACTTGAAGAAGGATAACTTGTGTTTGTCTTGGAAGGATACTTAACAATCCTATTGACTTATATACATTTGTAACATGCCCAAGAAGGGTTCTTCATACATGACATTGACTCTCTTTGAATTTTATGACTAGATGAAAAATCCTAAAGGCTCACAATGGGAGCCATCTAAAAATAAAATTCCTTGCTCATGAAACCCATGAGGCAAGCATTACAATAATAATTTTATTATTCTTTTTTACATAATTTACATAAAACCACAATTACACATGTCATGATGAAGACCGAACCTAGTTACTTTCCAACACTTATTGTTTTAGGCAATGAATTTCTTTGTTGATCTTTCTGTACTTTCCAGGACACACACATCTCATGTGATTATTGCAAAGAATCTTTAGACATGGATATGCCTTAGCCAATTTGATTTTTTTCAAATACTTGTACAATAAAGTTTACTCTTCTGAGGTATTTATAGCCTCCCTGAGATCCATCTGCCTTATAGATTAATGATTTGATCTCTACTTCAATACTTTTAGTATAGTTTGTGCTTGAAGTCATTCTTTTTTGCTTGAGATCAAACAAACCTATGTGAAATTCACATGATTTTTCATATTGTAATTATCTAATTTTGAGGTCCTTCAACCTATTACAAAAAATCTAAGTTCATTAATGTTCATGCAACATGAAATAGGTAAGTTACCCTGTCAACTGAGGCTTTCAGACCTCTAAATTTTTTTTAGATAGCTTCATTTTGAGATTTGATCTTCAACCTTGGCAATAGGCTTTGTAGTTTATTTGATAGACTCTACATTCTCCTTATCTTGAATGGACTAAGGCTTTAGACTTCTACCTTCTCTAAGAATAATGAATTAACTATTTACATGAGTGTTATCAACCTATTTTACCCCCTTGGATCAATGACCCTTAGTCCTCATGGCAATTTGAATTTTTCCAGATCCAGGAGCTACTTTTTCTCAAATTTTAAAAGGCCTAGGGCATTAGGAAACACTTTGTAGAGTGTACCTGACCCACATGTCAATTGTGTGATTGGGTCTGTTTTTGATTCCATGAGCCAACTTGCTACCCATATTGGGTAATTGATTGTAACATCTCAAGCCCTAGAAAGTCTATCTGGCTCTGCTAAAGCACCCTCTCCCAAGCAGTCCACCGATATTCTAGCGGTGAATTCCACTCAACCGAAGAACAACCAACAATTTGGTGGTAAAAATAATAATAAGAGAAGTAAACAAAAGAACCAAAATGCTCAGGATTCCCAAACCAACCCTCAGAATCAAGGGGGGGCACCAGTGAACGTCATCGTAAAGTCAAGAACCCTCGTAAAGTTTTTGAAGGCAACCACCTTACTCATGAGTTCCATTGAATGGATGAATTATATAGGCTTCTTTCACCACCATCTACTCAACAACCTCCCGTTTTGACTTGTTCATTCCTTGCACAGCCTTAGCAACAGATGGTTGCTCAACCTCCTCTACCTCCGCAAGGGGGCATTGAGGGGTTATCTTCTCATCCCCCCCATAGTTCATTCATATTTATGTGCAAGGAAGATGTAAATGTGAATACACAAGCTAAATCCTATGATTTTCCTGAGTCGAGTTCTCTCTCTAAGGACTCACCAACTCCACCTACCTCCACTGGAACTCTCTCTTTGGATAAGCATATGGAACCTGTCTATCGCCCCCCCAAGGGTGTTATTCATAAGATGACACACAATCCTTCTACCAGGGCTACTCAACATTAGAGTATTATTGAAGATCTTGCCCAGGTTCCTTGTGCCATGTTTGCCTTTGAGGTCTTGCAAAGTTGTCCTCAGTTGTGCAAGGCCTTGTTGTCTGCCATTGGTGGAGTCGACCTGTCTTACTCTAGTCTCATCACCTTTAAGGCCGAAAAATTTGTTCCTCACCTTTCCCATCATATTTCTTTTCAAATCATTGTGTGGATTTTCCACAAGAATATTCATTGCACTTTTGTGGATGAAGGCTCTTCCACATGTGTTATGTTAGTATCCTGCTAGAAGGCTCTTGGCTCTCCAGTGCTTGCCACGCCCAACACCACTCTACAAGCCTTTGACGGTCACAACTTTGTACCTAAAGGGGTTCTTCCAAATTTTTCCATTGAGTTAGGAGGGAAATTTTTTTATGTCAATGCTGAAGTCATCGATGCTCCTTTGGAATATAACCTACTCCTTGAATGTAGATATTTTTATGCCATGAACACATTGGTCTCATTTGTATTTAATGTCCTTTTCCTTGCTCATGAAGGAAAAATTGTCACTATCGATCAGCTTGACTATTGCGTGCCATCGACCTAGATTTCCACCATGGGGAATTCTGTACCACTCGTACGAGATCACCCTGGTTAATTCCAGAGTATTGGTCTGGGTCTATCTAAAATATCATCTCTTATAGGTGTTTTCCCTCAGGTACCCCCACCCATCACTCCCTACACCTCTTCATCTAAGACTCCTATGCATATGATATCTTCTGGAACCTATGGATAGACCTCTTGATCCTTGGGTGGTGTTGCCTGCTCCTATGGAAGTTGATCAAGCTAGTGAGCATCCTTTGCCACTTGTTGTGGAAAAGATTTCCTTTTCGGTAGTCCCGTCGGTACCTCCTGATGTTGGTCAAAAACTCCATCACAATATGGAATATGACCAGGTTCCTTTTCCCACATGGTCCGTCACTTCTCTTGTTCCACATGACTCCCTCGATGACGAGTCTTCTTCTTGAAAAGTCATCTTGGAGGTGATGGATTCACATTTTGATCATCTTAGGGAGGTCCACCTCTTCACGCCTCTAATCTCCTTGATGTGGAATGAGTAGAGTCTGGCACTTTAAATCTTGAATCGACTCAGGGGGCACCTTCCCGGTCTTCCTTGGAACTTCCACCCATGGACTGAGTGAAGACTTGTGATTATACTACCGAACTTACCACCGAATTGTCCAACTCCTTACCACCAGTTGACGAGAGTCTTGTACCATTTTTATGTCTCGGTCCTCCCTTATGTCCTCAGGTTAATTTTGAAAGTATGACTATGTTATAATATCCCTGGCATGGTTAACCTTTATGGGTTAGGAAGTTTGACTTCATTTTGCATGGATATACACTCATGAACCATATAGCATGCTATTATGTGACTATGCAAGCTAAATCCTATGATGTTGCTGAGTCAAGTTCTCTATCTAAGGACTCACCAACTCCACCTACCCCCACTAGACCTTTCACTTTGGATAAGACTGTGGAACCTTTCTATCACCCCCCAAGGGTGTTCTTCATAAGATGACACACAATCATTTTGCCAGGGATGCTCAACATTACAATATTGTTGAAGATCTTTCCCAAGCTCATTGTGCCATATCTGCCTTGGAGGTCTTGCAAAGTTGTCCTCAACCGCGCAAGGCCTTGTTTTCTACCATTGGTGGAGTTGATTTGTCTAATTCTAGTCTCATCGCCTTTAATTCTGACAAAGCTACTCCTCGCCTTTCCCATAAAATTGCTTTTCAAAGCATTATGCAAATTTTACACAAGAATATTCATCACACTTTGGTGGATGAAGCCTCTTCCACACGTGTTATGTCAGTATCCTACTGGAAGGCTCTTGGCTCTCTAACACTCACCATGTCCAACACCACTCTCCAAGCCTTTGATGATCACAACTTTGTACCTAAGGGGTTTCTTCTAAATTTTTCCATTGAGTTAGGAGGGAAAATTGTTTATCTCAATGTTGACGTCATCGACGCTCCTTTGGATTATAACCTACTCCTTTCATGTAGTTGGTTTTATGCAATGACCACATTCATCTCATTTGTCTTCTGTTTACTTCTCTTTCCTCATGAAGGAAAAATTGTTACTATCGATCAACTTGACTATTGTGTGCCATCAACTTAGATTTCCACCACGGGGAATTATGTACCACTCGTGGGAGATCACCCTCATCAATTTTAGAGTCTTGAAGCTAGACACTTTAAAAGTTCCACTCTTATGGGATTTTTTCCTCAAATCCTTCCACCCAACACTCCTGCTACTCCTACCACTACTCGCTGCCATATGATATCTTCATGCACTTGTGGTAATCCTTGGGTGGTATCGCATGATTCTATGGAAGTTGATCAAGCTAATGAGCACCCTTTTTCGCCTGTTGTGGAAGAGATTGCTTCTTTGGAAGTCCTGTTAGTACTTGTTGATGCTGATCAGAAACGCCATCCCAATATGGAATATGACCAGGTTCCTTTACACACACGGGGTGTCACTCTGCTTGTTCCACATGTCTCCCTCGATGACAAACCTCCCTGGCTAGTCAGCTCAGTAGTCATGGAACTACTTACTGGTTATCATAGGGATGTTATGCCTCTTTCTGTCTCTAGTCTACTCAATTTGGAACATGTAGAGATTGGCAACTTAAACCTTTAGTCGAACTAAGGGGAATCTCATCAACCTTCTTCAGAAATTCCACCCATGGACCAAATCAGGTATTGGGCTTCTACTATCGAACTTGCCCATGAATTTTCCAAGTCCTTTCCACCTATTGACGAGCATCTTATACCCCCTTTATGTATTGATCCTCCCTTATGTCCTTAGGTTAATTTTGAGAGCATGATATGTTAGAATTTCCATAGCATGGTCAACCTTTTCAGATTGGGAAGCTTGATTTCCTTTGGCATGACCCCACATTGGTGAGCCATATGGTCCCCTTACCCTCCATAAGTTCACATATAGAAACTCTTGGCCCGTGCTCGACTGTGGGCATCAATTAGCGTGACCTATTGGACTGTGCTCACATGTACATATTGTACATAACAATGTGATGCTTTATCTCTTTTTTTATTTAGTGTGTGATGCGAGTATCTGTCATGCCTTATTTATGCCAAAAATCCAACAACTACAAAAAATGGTCCTGTTTTTACCTCATCCATGTTTATTTATTTCATTATGTGATTTGACCATGGGTATAGTCTTTCTATATGGTTTTTCCAGGATAGGGTGGTGTTTTTATTGCGACACTCATTAGGCTTGAGGTACGTTTCCTTGTACTGGCATATAGGGGTAGGTCATTTTTTCCAATATTACATTTTGACTGTCAACACCATTTTTATGCCTTAGGTTTGAACCTGTCAAATTGTGGCCTTATCCACTTCCTTTATACATGTTGTAGCTTGGTGATAGAGCTTACTTGATCATCGATACCCTATTAGCACCTTTTTTCCAAGTTGGTGTCCATGCAATCATTTTTTCCTCCTTTTCGGAATTCCTCCTTTTGACCTGCCATGATCTGGAGTATGAGCCACATGTCCTCTTCTTCGTCTCTTTTCTGGCTATACCCCATGAGGATTCCACCATTTTTATCCCTTATGATTGCCACTTTTCATCAGCCTACTTTTGCACAATGAGCCTTAGTTTCTCTCTTCCATTGTCATCATCTTCTTGGCCTACCATCCACTTTCACTTGGTGTTTACACTTTCTTGGATGAATCATCATAGTGAGTGGTCCTATTAGCTCGCCTCTTGTCTTCATTGTGTCATGAGAAATTCCAACACTATGGGAACTAGTTGCTACCCTCTATACCACTCATTCCTCCAAGAGGAGTTTACCTGAAGATCTTTTCAGACACCTTAACTTAGAAAATATTAACTTTCACCCCTGTGAGCATCACCCGATGCAATGAGTGCTAAGTGGACTATTCAAAAATCATGAGAAATTAGTTAGTGACGACTACCTCTCATGGAAACAATCATAGATTAATGACTTACTTAACGCAGTTGAATCCCAAAAAATGATATCTAATTAGAAAATATTGTCGAGTGAACTTGTCTACTTAACACTCGTTAAAGTACTTGAAGTGTCGTCTACCAATTATAAGTTCAACCCTTTTCCAGTCTGGGATAGACTAGTTATGAAAAAGGAATACCCTATTCTATTGTGGCTAGTAGGTTCTCCCTTCTATACTTTTATCTCTTTTTCGAGCTTGGGGGACAACTTTATGAAAAAGGAACTTATAAAAAGAGAAGGTAGGGAAGATATTTTTTCCATTAGTCATTGAAATGACAACGTTAGTTGCGTTGCCATTAAACATGGCACCTGTATATTCCATTATTTCACGATCGGGTTTTAGCTTGCCTAGGAGTTGTACCATCCATATGAGTCTCTTTACACCTCTAGTCGGTTACTCTTCCAGTCATATGGAGTGTGCTTCAATGCCTCCTACGTCGTTGCGTGATATCACATGGTACTCATTAGTCATGCTGCCGAGTCAGTCTTGTGTCGTGCCGCTATGTGTTCAAGAGAAGTCTTAGCCTATGTTGGCCATCTATAGTAGCCTGTTGACCTTTTTGAGTCGGCCATCCATGTGTTAGTTGTACTTCATCACTTCATGACTTCATCCATTCATAAAATCATCTTGGTATGGTCCATGTCAATTGATGGGGGATACATTGAGGCCCTTCTTCGATGGATATTCTCCTCTTGGCTTCAAATCATTATCCAGGAGCTTAATATAGGAACCGATAGTACTTTAGAGCTTATAGACCTTAGTGGTAGGCTTCCTCGCCATCGACAGTGGGTTTACGTCATTGGCTCCTGATTGATTGAGTTCACTGGTGTTCGACATCGGCTCATTTATTCACACTTAGTGGATTGTATTAGGTACATTGGGGTCCATTTTCCTCATTGGTGGATTTCCTTGCATCTGTTATTGGTTTACCTCATTGGCTGATAATGAGGTAGTTTCTAACATGTTCAACTTCAACTCATATATTCACATGATGTAGATTCGTACCACTGGAGTTATGTCAAAGACCCTGGGTAAGGGACATCTCACTCTTATATGGCATCATTCCCAGGCTACGTGGGAGTTATGTATCCTTTATATACTTTGAGGGCTATCTTGAGACACTTCTCTGTCCTTCATGTGTCCATAGTGTTAGCGCTTGAGATTTCACCTCATGCTGAGAAAGGTAAACCTTCAAGGCAACATCAAACCATTCAGCCCCGTAGCTAGCCCTACGGGGCAGGAGAAGGCTCTCTCCGGTCAATCTCAGTAAAATATTCAATGGCGAGATGACCCACAAGGTAACACAGATATTAGGCTAGTAAACTGATAAAAGGGGTTTTTAATAAAATGACGGGGTTTTTCTGGGCT